>JAABNY020000095.1:5561577-5572767 GCA_015164015.2 Brevimyrus niger | reverse complement strand
CCAAATCGCAGCTTGCCGGAGTTCAGCTCCGCCTCCTTATGTCCAAATCGCAGCTTGCCGGAGTTCAGCTCCGCCTCCTTATGTCCAAATCGCAGCTTGCCGGAGTTCAGCTCCGCCTCTTTATGTCCAAATGACACTTTAAATGATTTCAATGAAAGGTAATTTCGTGCTAAAAATTATGTTTTTAGGTTTTTAATGTTAATTTACCTCAATTTGTGAATAGTTCTTCTATCTTTTGATGCATTTTCACAGGAATATTATGAATGAATAAGCTATACCATTACTTGTAGTGATTAGTTTATTTTGTGTTGCTTTATACTACCAACACAGCATTCTCACAACATGCTCCCCCATGCCCCCCTGCTGAGTACATGACTGAGTACCTGACTGAGTATCTTACTGTGTATCTGACTGAGTACCTGACTGTGTACCTTACTGTGCACCTGATTGAGTACCTGACTGTGTATCTGACTAAGTACCCTACTGTGTACCTTACTGTGCACCTGACTGAGTACCTGACTGTGCACCTGACTGAATATCTGACTGTGTACCTGACTTTGTACCTCTCTGATTCTGATTTAACCCCTGGGTGAACCTGTATTCCAGGAGCACACCCTCTCTCCGCTGAGGCTGCATGCCACCTGCCGTATCAGGATGGACTCTGAGGTTCAGCTTCTTAGCCGGGTGCTGCTTCGCATTCAGACCGAGTCCCGCTGCTCAAATCACTGATTTCGTGAGCGAGATGAGCTCCATTGGTACGAATCTGAAGGAGGCTGAGCCGACGTAGGCTGGTAAAGGTCTGAGCCCAGCTGGGTGAATGGAGGTGAGGAGAGAGGAGGCTCATGAGGGACCCCCTCAGCATGCCGTGCTCCATGAAGCCGGCTCCAGTTGGGATAATGTTTTTGAAGGTCTGCCATTCTTCATTATGATTGATCCGCTTGGAGAGATAATGGTGAGAATACGGAGCGGGGGGGGGAGCCTTGGAGCTTATAATTATGGGATTTTTTATTTTTTTTTCTTGATGAAATTTCCCCAACACTTGGAATTTTCCTTAAACTCCGATCCCTCAGTGAATAGACCGAAGAGTCCTGCGCTGGGAACTTCCAGACCAGGCGCAGTCCACCTCAGCTACATGATTAGGGATGGTGGGTAGAAGCTGATGCAGGTGATGGATGGAATTTATGAAGAATTACGCTGGGAAAGCCGTGGATGACGTCAAAAGGAGAAGGAAGGAACAGCGTCGTGTAGATTTGAAGAGCAGAGGAGCTGTGACGGGCTATCAGTTCAATTTGATCACCATTGTTTAGAGCTACATTTAATTTTCTCACGCCATGCATCCAGTGAATCAAATGGTACAAACTCAAAAATGGTCAGAGAGGCCATTTAAAGACTAGAAAAAGTATCTAATTAAAACTAGCTAATAGCTAATCTTCTTACATATATTGCTGTACAGTAATTCAGTACTCTCCCACCTAGCTCTTCTTAACTTGGGCCGTCCGAAGGTACTGCTGGTACTGCTGATGTAGGCGATACTCTTGCAGGGTAGCTGATAGCCAGCGATGAAGGGCTGTTAAATCTACGGGTTACCTTTCTGACGCAGGCTGGCGTTTCGCTCGTCACTTCGAACTCGCATTAAAACTGGATCCGCTCGCTTTTCACCCCGTGGCCGAAACATGGCCGTAAACAACTGGATTTCGACTGTGAATAGACGGGAATGAAAATACTCCACATTCAAATTATTCGTATATTAATTATAATAATTAATGAATTTCTTATAAATAATAAATTACAATACATTTACATTTAAGGCTTTTGGCAGATGCTCTTAACCGGAACAGTAAATACATTCTGATACGGGTTCAATGGCACCCGGCTAGGAATGCTATCACTCTAAAAAAGTCTGTCGACGAGTAATATAATTTTTTTTTTGAATAAGATTATAATTGAGAAAAGTGCTTATTCTAGTTCTTCCGAAAGAGGCAGGCTTTTAGTCGTTGTTTGAAGGCAGCCAGTGACTCAGCCGTTCGGGCATCTAGAGAAAGTTCATTCCACCGCATTACTGCCGAAATGGAGAAGAGTCTAGATGCATGTCTTCCTCGCGCCTTGAGAGATGGTGGGACCAGTCGATAATAAGTTAATAATAATACCTCAAACCACTGGAGATTGCGGTTCAAGTCCAGGTCCCAGCTCCACGCGGGTGGAGTTTGCATGTCCTGCCCGTCTCATCGTGGGGTTTCCTCTGAGGACTCTGGTCCCCCCCCCTTGCCCCACAGTCCAAAAACATACTCAATTGCCTTTGAATGCTACCGCAGCTACACTGCGCCCGCCCCCCACAGATCCCGCCCACAGGAGGGCGAACCCGTGTTATTTTTTCAGGCTACTCCCGACCGGCCCCAGGCCTGACTCCAGATGGGGCCACTATCTCCCCAGTCCACGCGGGGTAACATTGTCCATTGTTTTATTTTTCTTTATGGGGGCGCTCTGACTTATACTTAGTCTGCACCTAGGACCGATTAGCCTTGGGAGATCCTACCAGGGGCTGGGGACACACAGACCCCTCCCCCACGGTAAGGTGGCGATTCATGGAGGGGAATTGTATGTTAAATCACCAAATGTATTAGTTTAAAGGAAATATATACATTTAGTATTAAACATATGTATTCTATACACACATGAAATCCGCTTACATGATTTGATGCTGACTAAACATCTCAGGTCCTAATGGGCCAGCAATGCTACCTGAACTCCTGGTGTATAACTGCCAGCCTGGAGGGGGCGCTATACTGGAGGATATATGGATCGGCAGGGTGGACAGGAGGACCGGGAGCCTTGGATGGTGTCGAGCTTCGTACAGCTGCACCCGCAGCATTTATCGCTTTAGCACACTGAACCCCACCCCCCAAGGGTGACACACACCGACAGGGCCTCTTGAATAATGTTTAGTGATCTGAAAAGTGTCTGGCCCACACGGGACGGAGGGGGGGATCTCCGCAGTTAAAGCACTCCTAATCGACGCCCACACTGCCCGGCTCTCCGAGGCAGCATGAAGCTGCTCCTGGGAGGGCGTCAGCATCCAGACGGAGGGAGCATCGGTGAGAGAGGCCCAGCTCCCTTCCTCTGACGTGACGGATAGAGGCACTCGAGCCAAGTTCATTCTAAAAGGGGAAACAGCGGCGGCGTTTCCCCGCAGGGCCCGAGCGTGACGGCGAATCTGAACAAGGCACACGAACTCGGGCTCTGGGAAGATCTCCCCACGTGCGGCCTTCGAGGGACTCCGCTGGCCGAGAAATCTGTAAACGACATCGGGTTTGGACGGAGAAGGTGGATGGATGGACGGATAGGTAGGACTGGTTGCCACGCCCTAGCCAGACAAATGGTGTGGGGGGCGGGGGTGTCGTCAGCCGGGCCGCTTAAGCTGGATGAACTGGCCCCTGGAGCTGGGGGCACGATCGGGTCAGACTCTCGGGGGCGTGTGTGTGCACGTGTGTGTGCACGTGTGTGTGCACGTGTGTGTCGGTCTGATTCACCCAGCGAGCTGCTGACATGCCTCGAAAGCACCCCTAGGGGGCGGCGATGGGGCCGGTGGGGAGTGGTATGGGGGCAGGGAGCGGCTGGATGGATGGTGGAGCTCCGGCAAGGTGAGGCGGAGGGTGCCTCTGCCCAGGAGGGGTGGTGTGGGGTGGATAGATGACTCAAATAATTTATTTTTAATCTGCTTATCAGGACCCAAAATGACTTACACAGCCTGAATATGCTGTTCTAGCTTTATTTACTGAAGCTGGCTGTTAATCACCCCGTGTGCCTTACCAAGGCAGGCAGCCGGAGGATGGACAAAAGGATGGATGGATGGATGGATGGATGGATGGATGACACGTCGCATGGGAAGTAGCAGGACGCTCCCCCATCCCTCCCAAGACTTAAACCGACAACCTTCTGATGGCCCTAACTTGCCATCGGTGGTGCTGCCGCCAGCAGGGCAGCCGATGAACGTTGGGAGCAAAGGTCTGGCAGGAGCTGAGCCGGACATACTCAGGAGACAGACCCCTGTCCGCCGGGGCGTCGCTCCCACTGTCACGCCGACCCAGCCCCCCCGCAGGCGAGCGCCAGCTGGCCGGAGGCGGGTTCCACTCTTTCGGTGTCTGGCTTCGGTGAGTTGGCGTGACCTGCAGATGAGACGCTGACCTCTTTGCTCTCCCTGTCAAACCACAGATTAGGGGATAAGGGGGGGGGGGGGTGATAATGTCAGTCACCCATTTCACTGCCCCTTTGCCCCCAACCTTTCATCCAAGCGTGAAAAGTTCTGACACCCTTACTTTAGCCTCTTCAGACTCGTCCATCCATCCATCCATCCATCCTTTGTCTGCCCTTCCTGTGCAGAGTTGCACACTAGAGTCTGCGGCCCATCCCAGGAAGCCCGAAGCAGTCGACGACAGCAGGTGGCATCGCGAACGCGGTGCCGGTCCCTCACTGGGCGCACGCTCCCACAGGTACCCAAGCGACCGCAGGCTGCGGGCACCTCGGTTCACCTGACAGCATGTTTGTAGGATGTGCGAGGAAACCTGGAGGCAGCCCTCAGGGAGATGGGGTGATCAGGAAAACCTCACACGCCGTGGAGATGTGTGTGCGGTGACGGCGGGGCCATGCCACCCTCGGGCCACGCCGCCCTCGGGCCACGCCACCCTCGGGCCACGCCACACACAGGCTGGCTGGGGCACCGAAGCAGTGTCCCATTTTCAGCTTCTCGCAGTGCCCAGTCCGCCATCAAACCGTCGGGTAACGTTCCGTTATAACTGGCCGTCTGGTCCCTGCACAGAGGAATCCCGTTCGCCTGTTTCTGCTCTGGATGTCATAGTCCTGACCCTGGAGCAGGGAGCTGAGTGCGTTCTCCCCCCCGAAAGTCATGACTCCTCCTTCAATTCTCTCTGTCGTCGCAGCCAGACCATCCCTTGTTCTCGCTGGTCGAAGGCCCCACCCCGTCATTCCCCTTTCTGAGCTTCACAGGCATGGCTTTCGACTCTGTTCACATACGTCTCTCCTCAGCGAGACGAGGGGGATGCTTAATAACCTGTGTTCATTCCGCAGCAATTATGGGCTCCACTGTGGCTGGCCGGTTAAAATTACCGGATGGACTCCGCCGTTGTACCTTAAGGCGCCGTCCGCTATTTGACCTAAATTCCCTCAGTACCAATATCCGACTATATGAAACAGCTCATGGTGATTCGAATGATTTCTAAGCAACTCCAAAATATGAACTTGCCTTTAATGTGTTAAAGTCGGGTCGCGCTTTTGCCCAGAGCTGAAAAGGGGAACCGGGAGTTGAGGGAAGGCGACGGCGCGGCCATGATGTGGTTTAGCAGGGGGACCACAGTCGTGGCTGTGGGGTAACGTCCCAGGCGGAGACGCCGTTACGGATTCACATGCTGAATCTGAGCAGTTTATCTGAGCAGTTTAATAATAAGAAGTTCACATCTGAGCCTGGATATATTACAGGACTGTTCTGCTTTAGTGCAGCCTTAGCTCCACAGCATTAGCTCCTCTCTAATAACCTTTGCATAAACATGAAGCCTCCTGTCTGTTGCCTGTTTCATTATATATAAATACACTGCTCTGCTTGTGTTTTCTAGCTCATTACCACAGTCACTTTATTGTTTGGTTCAGAATAGCTTCTGCATAATATATGTAAGCCGGTTGTCATCTTTCAGGGGTTAGTGGTGGTGCGGGGGTCCGCGTAGGTAACAATGTATCAGATTCTGTGTTTCAGACACTGAAAGGTTGTGTTTCAGATACTGGAAGCTGGTGTTTTACACAGTGAGAGGTGGTGTTTCAGACACAGAGAGATGGTGTTTTACACACTGAGAGGTGGTGTTTCAGACACAGAGAGATGGTGTTTTACACACTGAGAGGTGGTGTTTTACATATTGAGGTGGTGTTTCAGGCAGTGAGAGGTGGTGTTTTACACACTGAGAGATGGTGTTTCAGACACAGAAAGATGGTGTTTTACACACTGAGAGGTGGTGTTTCAGACACAGAAAGATGGTGTTTTACACATTGAGGTGGTGTTTCAGACACAGAGAGATGGTGTTTTACACACTGAGAGATGGTGTTTTACACACTGAGAGGTGGTGTTTTACACACTGAGGTGGTATTTCAGACACAGAGGTGTTTTTTTTACCCCTGCCCTGTGGTCCCTTGCAGACCACCAGCCAGTCGTATCTCTGCGCCACCTTTCAGCAGCTTACTGTCATTTCCTGTTCCGACTATTAACAAGTGTCCTGAAGTGGGGGGGGGGGGTGTCAAAAATGGCAGCTACTGCATACAGAGGACTAATGGTCCAGTGTGAGGTGGGAAGATCTCCAGTGTGAACCGTGCTGCGGCCTTCTGCCAAACAGACCCCCCCTCCCCGCATTCCGCCCCCCCAGTACAGCCATTCCTTTCAGCGCCAGACTAGACGGTATTGGATGGGAGGCCATCGTCAGATTTTCTGCCCTTTGCTTCACCTCCCTCCCTTTGCCCTAACACTCCCCCCCCACCCCCCCCACATTATGGTTGATCCTGTTCTCCCGAAACATCTTGCTGTTAACAGGATCGCAGGCTTTGGTGGCCGGGGGGACTCAAACAGGGCGAGAACATGCCGGAACTCATTTCTATTAAGCCCTCAGATCCGGTTTCCTGCTGAATCCTGCGTCTGACGCCTTGCATTTATTGTGAAATGTAATTCTATTTATTATTTGATGTTATTCACTTTGCAAGCCTTTCTTCAGACTCGTCGACTTCGCACATATGTTTGCGTGGCCACAGTCTGTCAGTGTCCTAGTGGGGGGGGGGGGGATGGTGAGATGGTAACATTTCCTGTTGAGGAAACAGGGTTGGGGGAGCCTGGTCAACTGGATGTGATGGGAGGCCCGAGTCTGCCTTCAGTCCACCGCCAGATAGTGCCAGAGAACCAGCTGTAAGGCAAGAACCCAATGAATCTCGAGAGGGGATCCCTCCCCCAGGTGAAGCAACTCATTAGGGGAGATCTGCAGGGTGAAGCAGGTGAGGGGACAAAGCGGAGGAAGGGGGAGGGAGCCAAAGGTCACTGATTGGGAGAAAGAGCGGCTCGACACAGGGCTGAGGCTCCTCCCGCAGTGGGGCGACGGCAGGATGAAAGGCCAATCAGGAGGGAGCGGGAATCGCGAGCGCGAGGAGCCGCGGAGGGGGGGGCTGCTGAGCTGGACCGCGCCGCGCACTTCAAGATCACCTCTGTCGCCGTGTTACTGGGGCACCGTGGGCGCATCCCAGATATAGACCCAAAAAGGCCCTCTTTTAGGACGGCATAAATCACTTTGGTGGTGACGGCGCCCACTTCTCGGGGGCCTTCGATCCCAGCGAAATAAAGTAGGTCTGCGGTCTGGCCTCCCTGGCCCAGAGGGAACCGCAGGCAGTCTCTGTTTGCTTCCCGAGAGCTCGGCGTGTGCTTGGGGCTGCGCGGCGCGGCGGAGGTGCCAGTCAGTCTGCTTTCTTTTGCGGGTCTTTCAGCGTTCCTTTGCTCCCTTTTGATGTGCGCGAGCAGAACCAGGGAACAGGCGGAGGCAGCGCTTGCGAGTGCCGTAACCTTGGCGACCCTCTAAGCGCCGCGTTACAAACGACACCGATGACTCCCTTGTTTGGGAGCAGAGGAATCCTTTGTGGGAAGGATCGATCCACACAGACATTCTAATCCGTAGGTCAGGGAGCGGGTGCGGACTCTTTTACGCACCGTGGTTGGGGACAATGGGGAGATAACCCCTCCCAGTTTCGGGACGGAATTTGGCTGGAGTGCCATCTCTCTGGAGGCTGGTTTTGGTGTGGCAAGCAGCTAGCTTACACCTAACCTCACACCTCTGAGGTTTTCCGTGGTGCTGCTGGGGGGGGGGGTTCTCTTACAGCAGTAGGGGCCAGGGGATTGAGTTGAGCAGACGCCATTCTGCCACGCACAACCAGAGCACTACAAGGGCAAACCACAGTAACTATGCTGAGACTGAGACTGCCTTGGTTTGAGACTGGATTTTTTAGTTACTATAATTTTCTCACCTTGGTTTGCGATTTAGGTCATAACACAGTTTTGATAAAATATTTGCCTTTGAACAGCTGTGTAGTCATGTGATGCCTATATACCAGCGGGGCGTGCGGCAGCAAAGGGTATCAGAATTTAGATAAATCAATATTCCTGGACTTTTGATCCAGTAAGGAGAGAGGATGGGGGGTGATGTTCTGGGAGAGGGGGGGGGGGAGGGGTCAGATGACGAGCTTCATCATTTACTTGTAACAAATCGCCAATAATATAAAATAATCTCCTGCTTTTGTCTCCCAGTGCCTGGGGAGAGACCCCAACATCGGCGGCCGACACACAGGGTGTCTGTCTTGTTCCCCGGCCAGTTTCCCTGCCTGACCTCCTGTCTTCTTTTCACCCTTCTTCTCCACTGTGTTAAACCACAAATAAAGACTTAATTCCGTGCCCCTATTCCAAGCTCACGTGGGCCGCTTAAGCGCACGATGGCCACCAACCCCCCCAATTCCATTTATATGGATATTAGCTAGTTGTAAAGTCTCGGCGCCTCAGGTGCAGATGCAGGACCCGGCAGGAACGTTGAAGCATATTGCAAAATATCAGTGTTTTGCCTTCCCCCCCCCCCCCCCCCCACCAACAGTCCAGTGCAGAAGCCTTTGTGTTAGAAGCAGGAATTACTTCATGATTAAAAAGTCGTGTTCCTGCGGTCTGTGTGTGTCAATAGATGCAGAATCGTCCAGTGTTTTCTCCTCAAGATGCCGAAGGGTGCTTTGCGAAAGGTTGGCGTTGTATCTGAACGCCAACCCCTTCCCCCCCGGATGCAGCACAAGGTCTTTTTTTTTTTTTTTTTCAGCTGTTCGGGCAGATTTTGAATAATTCTATTCAACCTTTATCGAGGAGAGTAAACAGCGAGGCAGGCGGAGGATGCCGGGGCGAGATGCGGGGACTTGAAATGCGGCCTCCGTCACCGCCGCTGCGCGTTTGGGACGCAGACGTTTGTCTGAAGGCCTATTCCGTCTGCCGGTTGCTGTGCACACGCCTTCAAGCATTGCTGATAATTATTGTGGAAAAAGATGACAGCGAATGGTGTTTTGGCGGTGTTTTTAAGTCGTAGTTTTCCCCTCACAGTCTGCTTTGAAATTGCTGGAGACTGTTTGGTCCTGTGGCTGGCAGGAGAGTGTATCCTGGCGGGGGGGGGAGGCCCCCGGGCGAGAAGGGTTCATTCTGTGATGGGGGAAAAAGAGGAAGTGTCCGGGCAGTGTGACGGCTTAGGGCCAATCAGGTTGAGGAGGAGGTGGGGCTTGGGGAAAAGGTTGTGGGTTGGCGGTCGGCCATGTTGACGGGGTGTTTCCACTGCGGGACGGCCAATTGCATATCCTGTGGTTCCAGGCGATTGGCTCTGGAGGCAGCAGTCCCACTTGGATGGTCGTCCTCAGGGCTGTCTGGGACGGGGGATAAAAAAAAACAAACAGTTCTCTGACGACCCACTTTCCCATTTCTGGCCGCCCACGGCATGTTTGTAAGTGGTAGTGGCGGGGGGGGGGGCCGCCCCCCCCCCCCCCCCGCGTGGTCTCCCTCTTGTTGTGTGGGTCACCTCACAGGCCCATAAGCACCAGGTTGGCCAAAATGCCCACATGAGGGCGTGTGCCCTGTGACAGACTGGCAGCCTGCATAGGGTGACACCTCCATCTTTCCGTAATTCCTGGAACAGGCTTCCAGTGACCGTGCTGAGTTGATAGACTATTTTTGCCGTAGGTTAAAGGCGTCTCATCGGCGGCGTGTCATTTTTATGAAATGCCGTCCCCATCCGCATTGTCACCGCGACACGCCGTCCCTGCTCTGTCTCAGTCCTCCCGCCGTCCCGTCCTGCGTCTCCTGACAGACTCGCATAAATCAGCCTTTCGACAGCTCTGTTGTGTGTTTTCTGCGCCTCTCACCCCGAGATTCGCTGAGCTTATCGCACGAGGATCCGCGTGGCACCCGCACGGGGGGCTCGCGCTTTTAAAAGGGCAATAAAACGCATCTTAGGGAAGTTTCTTTGACAGTTCGCTCTTCTCAGTCCCACCGAGGAATGAAAACAGAAGGAGATGGTCAGAGTCGGTCCTGCTCGGGTAGAGTGGGGGCCCAGTCTCCTCCATAACTTCAGATATCATTCAGTAATGCAAAAAGGGGGGGTCCATTATCCCAGGAGCACTCAGGACACCGGGGGGCACCCTAAGGCCCAGCAGGCTCCCATTCCTTATCCCCCCCCCCCGCCCCCATATTGTTTTACAGCATATGGCTTATCTGAAATGTAATGTGCATCCTTAAATGAGAGCATTAGCTGTGAGGGGGAGGTGGTGAAATTCAGAATGTCGGGATACGTTCCTGCACCATTTATGCAGAGAAATACAAAAACAAGGGAAAGGGAGGGTAGAAAAGAAAGAAAAAGAAAGAAAGAAAGAAAGAAAGAAAGAAAGAAAGAAAGAAAGAAAGAAAAAGAGAGAAAGAAAGAAAGAGAGAAAGAAAGAAAGAGACACCAAGGAGAGAGACTATATGGTATCTGCTTCCTCATGACACCTGACAAGCGTGCCGAAGCCTCTTTTTGGGGGCGGTGTATGACTCAGCAGGCTACGGATCTCTGCCCACTTCTAGAAGGTTGTGGGTTTAAGTCCCTAGGCTAGTAGAGTAATCATATTACTGTCGGCCCCCTGGGCGGGGCCCTTAATCCCAGCCCCAACAGGGGCGCCGGCCGACCTCAAAACCTGCACGTATGTGTGTCCGTGTCACTCACGCAGTGCATGATGGGATATGCGATAATGACATTGTTGCCATGGGGATGAAAGAGGTTCTGTATCCCGTGTGCTATTTCTAGCCATTGCTGACCAGGATGGGAACATTACAAGGTTCAGATCAATTTATCATTCCTGCCGGCCCAGTGTGACTCCGAAAGTCTGTTACTTTCATACCTTCTATGTTTGATACTGGAATTATACTTTTGTACCAATAAGATAAGACTCATAGAAAATATGCCTTCCTTGTGTGACTTTGTCCTTTAGGTAATGAATTGGACAGATAGTTGCTGGTGATCTTAGTGACATGACGTGGTGTGGGCGGAGTTTCCTTAAGTGGCAGGGGCGGGGTTTCCTTAAGTGGCGTGGGCGGGGTTTCCTTAAGTGGTG
>JAABNY020000095.1:5535826-5549757 GCA_015164015.2 Brevimyrus niger | reverse complement strand
TTTATATGTGCATTACGACCAGAAATTTCCACACATATTGCATTATATGCCGACTGTATATTAGTTACCATGCCATTCATGCCAGTCCCAGAATATACATAGAATATGCAATAAAAGACAAGAATGATAATTTACTGTTTTGTGCGAGAGAGGTAAGGATAGAAAGGCAGAAGGCTTGTGTGTGTGGTTTCACTTGTACCAGAATCACCCAGATCGCTGATGTTTCATGACACACAAGTATAATAATCCAGAGTATTTTAAACTTTTCATCCTTGCTGATGATAAACACAGCCTATGTTATATTTTAGAGTAGAAATAGAAAGAAGATGCATAGTAAACTACAACTGCTACTGCCATTTTAAATAATGCATTATTTAAATTTCATTTTAGTTCATAGCTATTATACAGAACCACTCATAAATTTAAATCGGGGCGACCTAATGGAACATAAACCTAGAAAATTCAGCGCATTTTACAGTGAAGAAGGTAAAGTTGTCTTATCTCAAAACAGAGCTTTATTTGTGCAACTTAACACAGTAGAAATTAAAGGAGGTAATGTTGGTCTTAAGGGGTCCATTTTTTCACTCACAACCTCTATTGAATTTCTACTGTGTTCACTGAATTAGTGGCTCTACATTGCTGTTCGTTTCTGACGGTGTCTGAGCATGTACACTGTGACGCAGGGCCATCCTGGCCCAGTGCATCCTGGGAGACATTCCAGTCACGCAGTGAGTCTCATCTAGATAACTGCTTATGGCAGAAGGATCGATGGCTGTTTTTTTGTGAATTAGGTCCAACTAGTTGGGTTTGACTAGAAATAAATAGAATCACATGTCATTCAAGTGTGAATTAAATGAAGTAATTTAAAAACTTGAATTTTGATAATGGATAGAAAGGAATTGAAATCCGCAACTAAAAGCACATGCAGACAGGAAAGTATGAATTGGCCTTAAGTTTGTTAATGAGGGTTGTGCCTGTCAGCCGCCATCAGATCCCACGACTGCTTGTTCCTGACATATACACTGAGGCTCCTGGAAGCCCCACCCCTTGAGAGACGCAAACGGAGCCGTGTGATTGGACGGGCTAGGCTAAGCCTCACGGCGTAAATGCGGCGCCCTCTGGCCGATTTAGCCGCTGTGTGAATTGGGACATGCCGCCCCTCCACCCGCGATGGCGCCTGTAGCGCCGGACTGCTTCGCTGCATCAGGGGAGTGGCGCCGGTCACCCTGCACGGTGCCCACCCATTACAAGGGGGGGCGGGTAGCTGTCGGTGGGCATGGGTGGCTCCCCCTTCCGGGGCTTGGTCCTTCGCAGCCCATATGTTAGGGACAGTGGAGCTTCAATGACGGACAAAGGTGACTGACTTAGGGACTTGCAAGAAACAAACAGGTTCAAGTAAGGCCCACACGGAGCCGAATTTCACAGTCCGACCCCGTCTGCATGGCTTTTACCATGGTCTGCCGGTGTGGTTTCCTTCAGTGTAGGCAGTGGCACAAGGTTAAAGACATCGTTAGGTGACTGGTACCGCTGGGACGAAGAAGAATAAAACCTGTACATTTTAGGGATGTTGGATGGTCCCAGATATAGGGCATCTGCTCTTGTGATAAATCACGAAGTATCTGCGTTGGTGTTGGACGAACCCAGATATCAGGCATCCACTCTTGAAATAAATTCACAACGACTGCATCTGCGCATCTCTGCTCCGTTCACGCCGGAGCACCGCATCAGTTAGACAATTATGTCCTGCTAGATAAGTGCCGTAGTGAAAACTTAGGCTTATTACTGCTCCTGCCTCTGCTTTTAATGCAGGCTCAAGTTATTTTACAGAATCGGAAACCAGGCCGTGTGCAAGTTCCCACATTTTATTATTGTTGCGTCAGATGCAGGTGTGATACTGTATATTGGTGACTCCCCAAATCATGGAAAAAAAAAGAAAAACACAGTTTATATAATAAGTTGTAGTAAATGTCTTGTAATAACATTTGTATGTGTGAGACATTTTACGGTAAATTTACTTAAACTGTAGTTAATACTGCAATTTCCTTAAAAAGCTTTTCATTGCCTTCTAATCTTGAGATTAGAAAAATGACCTTTTAGTCAGCCCTGGATTAGCATGTAGAAGTTACAAGTGTTAGACTCGTGAAGTCCGACAGCGTGTCAGATGGGGTTTGTGTGCTTAGGTTTCTCGTAACTAGACTGTCCATGGACGCGCTTCTCAAGTCCCAATAGTTACTTTCTTACTCATTAGTGAATTACGTTTTTTTCCCCACCAAAGTCCAATTAAAACAGCTACATTTATTAGTAATGTTCACAAGCAGCAAAGTCTTGAACAAGAAACTGTGTGGGAAAAAAAAAAAGAATTTAATCAACTTGTGCTTGATGTAAAATTAAACGCCAGGAATCCTAATGGATCTCTCCCCCTCCTTTGCAGGTCCGACTGCAGCCGGTGGATGTTGATTAGACTTTGCTGGGGGAGTGGAGAAGAAGACTGAGGCGAGGCCATGAGAAAATTCTGTCACGTCCAGTACCGAAGTACACGGAAGACCTGAAATGGGGACTATACACTCCCCGGTGCTGATGCCACAGCTCTGACTGTCTTCAGGAAACCTGTTTCTCCACAAGTGTCTCATCAGCCTTCACTGCTTATCCTCACCGGTGGCCCCCTGGAGGTGAAGCACTGCCCAGCACCCTCTGCTCTCTTCCTACGTCTTTAAAAGAGTCCTGTTATCCACCTTTTTTTCGTTCATTATGGCTAACTGGCTTCACTTCCGCTCACTTACAAGCCCTACCATTCTGGTCCTTTTCCTTCTTCCCTTTATGCTCCTTCTCCACCTGCTGACACCAGTGCGGGCCGACTGCTGGCTCATCGAGGGGGACAAGGGTTATGTGTGGCTGGCCATCTGTAGCCAGAACCAGCCCCCCTACGAGACCATCCCCCAGCACATAAACAGCACGGTGCATGACCTGCGCCTAAATGAGAACAAGCTGAAGGCCGTCTTCTTCTCGTCGCTGAGCCGCTTTACCAATTTGACGGACCTCAACCTCACCAAGAACGAGATCTCCTACGTCGAGGATGGGGCTTTCGCCGGCCAAGCCAACCTGCAGGTGCTGCAGTTAGGTTACAACAAGTTGACTAACCTGACGGAGGGCATGCTTCGCGGTCTGGGCCGCA
Source organism: Brevimyrus niger (assembly GCA_015164015.2). Taxonomy (NCBI): domain Eukaryota; kingdom Metazoa; phylum Chordata; class Actinopteri; order Osteoglossiformes; family Mormyridae; genus Brevimyrus; species Brevimyrus niger. The sequence continues at coordinate 5,546,585 of JAABNY020000095.1, read as the reverse complement.
TGCAGTGCCTCTTTGTCCAGCACAACCTGATCGAGATGATCGCCTACAACGCCTTCTGGGAGTGTCCTAGCCTCAGCAGCCTTGACCTGTCCTCCAACAAGCTGGCCCGCCTGGACCCCTCCACCTTCACCAGCCTCGCCCGGCTGTCAGTGTGTGAGCTGGCGGGGAACCCCTTTCACTGTGGCTGCGAGCTGTACAGCTTCCTCACCTGGCTGGAGGCCTTCAACAATGTCACCCACACGTACGACCGGCTGCAGTGCGAGACGCCGCGCGAGTTTGCCGGCTTTCCCCTGCTTAGCCCCGTCGCAGGCCACAGCCGCAACGCCCGCGCCATCCTGTCCTCTATGTGTCGGGATGGGATGATAATTCCTGGCATCACCTCGCTGCCACCTGACTCGGATACCTCAGGCATGGGCCCGGACATATCCGACCGCATGGGACTCTACCATCAGCCCACTACATCCTCCACCACCGATCCCACGTACAGTCCCAGCATCAAGCTGCAGCATGTTTCCTTGTCGCTAGCCTCCCTGTTGGTGCAAATCCCCAGGCCCTACAGCAAGATGTACATCTTGGTGCAGTACAACCGCACCTATGTGTCAGACATAATGAACCTCAAAAACAAGAAGGAGATCATCACCTTGAACAATCTCAAACCGCACACCAACTACACCTTCTGTGTGGCCTCCATCCGCAACTCCCAGCGCTACAACCACACGTGCCTCCATTTCGCCACGCGCACCCAGAACCCCGATGACATGCGGCCCAGCACTTCCACCACCACCCATTACATTATGACCATCCTGGGTTGCCTCTTCGGGATGCTTATCGTGCTGGGGGTGGTCTACTACTGCCTGCGCAGGCGCCGAATGCAGGAGGAGAAACAGAAGTCTATTAGCGTTAAGAAGACCATCCTGGAGATGCGATACGGGCCGGAGGCTGCTGCTGCGGCTGCCAATGACCTCTCTGTTGTTCAGAAATTCCATGATCAGGTGCATCACCAGCACCACCAAAGTAAGCTTCCCCCCTCTTCCTCCACCAGCTCCGGGATGATGCAGGGCTCAGCGAACACCAGCTCCTCCCGTCTCTCGTCTATCCCGCAAGAGGGGAAGACGTCCGCCACCTTCTCAGAAGCCATGGCAACCAACAAGGGCAACTACATGGATGTGAGGACCTCTGCAGCCGGGGAGGACAGAATCAGAGATGGCAGCATGTCCCGGGCTGGCGATGAGAAACTAAGGGAGGCCAACGGAACAGACGTGATTGAAGATTCTGACGATGACGGTCGGGGCTCCGTCTCAGAGATTTCTACCATTGCTAAGGAGGTGGACAAGGTGAACCAGATCATAAACAACTGCATTGATGCACTTAAGCTGGACTCTGCGTCTGTGGCTGCTGCAGCCGCTGCCGTCACCACTGCAATGGACAACCCCACCTCTCCTTCATCGACTTGCATCCCATCCTTAGCTAGGGGACACATTCCTCTGGCTTCCGGGATTACCGAGGCATGCCAGGTCCTTGCGTCTCCAAAAATCCCTCCTCCTCCCCCGCTCCCCCTTGTCCTGCCACTGTCAGAGCGGCCGGGGATTAGCGGTGGGGGTTTTCTTTCGCCCCCCTACCGGGAACCTCCACCGGCTACCGCTGTCCGGCCACTCCAGAGACAGCTGAGCGCAGATGCAGCTGTGGTGGTCATAGGCCCTGTCAAGAACCGCTGCAGCACCTCCTCCTCTTCCTCATCCTCCTCCGGTGGGCCAGCTAAAAACACCCGTGTCTTCAGCTTAGAAGTTCCGGAGCCCCGTAGCCCAGATTCCTGCAAGTACTCAGAGAAGGGCAGCCCTGTGGATTGTGGGGAGCCTCTGGAAAGGATGCCTTTGGTGGGGAGCCAAGGAAGTGGCGCCAATGGCGGCGCTGGCACCAATGGGGGCAGCAGTGCCGGCAGTGCAGGCAGTGGGGGAGCTGCCACGGGAGGCCAACACCACCTGGAAGTGCATCCGGACTACCATTGCTCTGAGCACCGGCACTCCTTTCCGGCTCTGTATTATGAGGGACCCGCTGATTCCCCCACTCAGAAGGCCTCGTTCCTCAAGCCCCTCACCCGCAGCAAGAGGGATGCCGCTTACTCCCAGCTCTCGCCCCGCCATCACAACTACTCGGGATATTCCTCTAGCCCTGAATACTCCTCTGAGAGTACGCTCAGGATCTGGGAGCGCTTCCGCCCCTACAAGAAGAGTGCCCGGGAAGAGGCCTCCTATGTCGCTGCCGGCCACGCTCTCCGGAAGAAGGTACAGTTCGCCAAGGACGAGGATCTTCATGACATCCTTGACTACTGGAAGGGTGTCTCGGCGCAGCAAAAGCTGTGAGTGTGGTGGTGGTGGTGGTGGGGGGTTAGGGGAACACAGCAGGAGGGGAACTCTCTGGAGAGCAGAGCAGAGTCCTCTGTTGCCTGACATTTTGATCATTGACAGAGCCTTACAATCCACCGTAGGGATGGGGGAAGGAGTGGTGGACCCCTAGTTTAAAAATACACCCAAAGTCAAGCGGGTTTTCCAAGTCTCTCTTAAATATTAATGACAGGACAGAACAATGCGATCCAAGTCAATATGGAAAGGAGGCAACTGTCTATGCCAAGTTTCTAAAGCCGGTACTTTTCTGTTAATTACCACTGCTTCTTCTGTATTGGTAGGAGAAATATTTAACAAACTGGGGAAACTAGACGTGATACCGAAAAAAAAAATGCTTGAGTTGACACAATGAGGTGGGGATGGACAGTTAAATTGTGTGAAGTTTTTTGTTAATTAATTATCGAAGAACAGATAAGGGTTTAGTCACCCAGCAGCAGAGTGGACACTAAGCAGAGAGGTCGCTAAGCCGCCGTGTGTCACTGTGTTTACGCGCCGGCATGAGTGCCACATAGTATGTAGGGCAACGCGCATATTTCCAGATCAGCGACGAGCGCGTCCTTCACATTTGGTGCAATGTCAGGAGCTGAACCAAACTTTCTGGAGCGCCACCTGCATCCACGGTAACCCCCCTACCCCCGGGTGTCACGGTACGGCTTGGCGTTGTTGGCATCCTCCTAGCGACCGTTGTCAAGAAGCACTTGAGAGAGTTTCACAATGGCAGCGTGAACATTCAGCAGGAGATCCACGGTCTCATGTTGAGCTGGCAGGTGAAATGGCCCCTGTATCACGCACAGACAGCTGAGTGCAGCAGCTAATTGTATCCTCCGAAAAAGGTAACCTTTGAGAGGGCACTGTATTTTGAAAAGAAATTATTAATAAACAAAACAATAATGTGACAATGCAGCCCGAACAAACGGAAAATGACCTTCACCAGTCATGCAAATAACTGCTTTCAATCGTACGCGGACCTTTCGGCCCAGTTCTAACACTCAACATAATTACATGGGGGGAGGGGGGGGGTAAGGCTAAATAAGTACCGGCACTTATGGTAACATCAGTAAAGGTACTGGGGTGTCACTGTCCCCGACCACCCCCCCTCCTCCAAGGGTAGTGCTTATTTGCTCGTCTTGAAATGGCAGCATGTTAACCCCCCTCCCCCGTAGCCCCGCCCATCTCCATGTGCTTGAAAGGTCACTGAGGTCGAAGTGGCGTGCATCCAGGTACAGGACAGGACAGGGCAGGTACAGGACAGGTACAGAACAGGTGCAGGACAGGATAGGGCAGGTGCAGGACAGGTACAGAACAGGTGCAGGACAGGTGCAGGACAGGGCAGGTGCAGGACAGGACAGGGCAGGTGCAGGACAGGTACACGACAGGGCAGGTGCAGGACAGGTACAGAACAGGGTGCAGGACAGGGCAGGTGCAGGACAGGTACAGAACAGGTGCAGGACAGGTGCAGGGCCTCACAAGAGCCCCCGCCTAAGGCATAGAAAGACATTCCAAGATGGGCTTCCAAATCACTCTGTAACTTTCATGCGCAGGTAGATTTTTATCCACAGTGTCTTAACTTACTTGTAAACAGGACTGAACTTCTTGCCACTGTAGATGTGAATTTAAACTAGCACATCACAGGTTTGTACGCCAGTAGGGAGGCCCCTTGGGAGGGGGGAGGGGGGGGCATACACCTCTTGGCTCAGCTACCCTATGCCTGTTACCTATGAATCTCTCACCTAAATCTGCTCTCCCTCCTTCACATGGCCTAGTTTTGTTGACTAATATAATGCAGAGTGAATCCTGAAAAGAGAGACACATTTAATTAATTCATACATCTTCTTTTTTTAGATTGCCGCATCATTCATGTCCAGTTTAATTAGACAAATTAATTAGCAATCAGCCAAAAAAGGTGTCACAGGGCGGCTGAGGGAGTTATGAGCGCTGTCAGACTGGTTCGATTTGATTAAAGGGAATTTGCTTCTTCTCCAGTTGACACCATTAGCCTGTTTCCACCTTTGGCTTTCGCCCCTAAGGTCAGCACCCTCCATCGGTGATTACCGCATTGAATATGGAGACAAATGCCCCCCCCCCCTCAATAACTGAGGAGGACACTATGATAACGGCAGCTCCACCAGTTCAAGTTGCTACCTGCCAGTGGTGTGGGGTACAGCCAATGTGAAGTTCTCCCTCAAATTTAACACCTGTGTTAATATATAAAATAGAATTCCTTCAGATGGAGGGATATATATATGTAAGGAGAAGTAGACTGGAGTGGGATCGCTTTTATAAGTGGCTGCATGTCTTGTTTTGTAGTTGTCAACTTAAGCTTAAAGTTTAGATTCCAGTTTGACTTTATCTCACCCGTTTTGGCCAGTTATAAAAACAGAGCATTTAGATGCATGACACGTGGTACGGAAAGCCGGGAAGTGACATGTCATGGTGACCAAGGGTCACGGACGGATTTCCTTTTTCCGTTCTCTAAGTCTGATTTTCATCTCTTGTTATACAATGGAACCAAACTAACAACTAATTGTAAAAAACACTGACGTCAGTGTTCATTCAGCCTGCATGCGCCCAGCTGGCCCAGCTCGGGCCGAAAGTCCATCTGCTTTCATTTGGCATCTAACGGAACATCACTCAAATTGTTTCTCGCTCTAATTTGCGCTCGTTCTTAACGTATAATTGGGAGCTTAGTGAATGTCGACATTACCTGTATGTTAACTTTACCGAGGACCAAACGCGATCTTGGAGATGTAGTGCAATCAGTCGTGGCATTGTTTCCACGGACCCTGCATACATTCAGAGAGTCCCTGCTGCGGTGACGTTCGCTTCCGGTCCGGTCCAGTCCGGGGCGGCTGCGTGCCGTTCGCTTTCGAGCCGTGCAAACTGAATGAACGCTGTATTCTGCCGGAGAGACGTCCTACTGCTGCCCCCTCCTATCACAGAAACACCCACCCCTCCCCACAGAGGAACTGCTACCGGAGGTTAACTGTGACAGTCTCAGCGTAGACTAAGTAAATAAGATCTCATTTTAAAATGATCAGACGGAAAATGTGAAGACGCGCGGACACGCCTAATCACTTGAGAAGGCGAAGACTGAATTTCCTATCTACGTTTACAGAAATGAATGGTCTTTTTAAAAGTACCCCTCCCCCAAAAAAATGTAAAAATAATACTAATAAAAACAATCTATTGTGGTGATAAAGGACAAGGACCTAAACATCTGTGAAAGGGAATACGTGCCAAACCCCCAACAGCGCTGCCAGCGTATGTGTTTATAGATCGAACGGCAGGTTGTTTTGGTATATTTTATCCCATTAATGTAAACGGAACTGTCATTTTGACACTGAAATTAAACGTTTGGTTTCCTTTGTTTTGGTTTTCACATGTTCAGGGCTGTCTTTATGCCAATTTCATCAACATTCTGTGGATGCATGTATAGGATACAGACCGTGGAATCGTGTCAGCGGCTCTCCTGGTTAGGTCCCCTGTATTTCCCGTTTAGAGGCTGGGTGACAGAATACAGGATGGGGGATGTGTTCACATCTGATCTGAAGTTGAAACATCTTTGATCTCAGATTGTTCTTGTGCTTGACCGCGTGCACAACTTGTCAGGGGTGTCCAGGCACAGTAAGAGTAAAAGAAGGTGAGAATGTTTTCAACCAGGACAATAAAACAAGTTGCGATTCTAGTTCTGGTAAAACTCGATATCAGGGGTCCTACAGACCACCACTGTGGCACAGGCTTAAGTTGTGACTAATTATTAAGGTTTTTGTCGAGCCATATGTGCAGTTAGTCCCAGCTTTAGTTGACCGTCTTCACAGGACTAGAGTGTTTCCGGCAACCTTTCTCTGCATTTCGAAGGAAGACGACGTTTTCTATGATACAAGGAGACGTCCACGCAGAACAGGTGTACCGGCGTGTTCCGGAGCCCTCCGGCCGATACACGAGCAGAGCGAGCGGCCGCCAGTTCACGGCGCCAGACGCGTCAGCGCAGCTTTTCGCGGCGGCGTCGCAGAAACTGAGACGTCACCGGCCGTTTACGGCCCCTGAGATTCGCAAGGACGACCATGAGACCCAGATGTACGTTTTCTTCTATGTATCGTCGCCGTTAAATGGGACACTACCCCCCCTCCCCCCCCCCCGCCCCCGGGTTGTCAGGAAGCAATGTCCCACCGCTTGTTGGGTTGAGGATTTATTCCTCCGAACAGCGGCTGTCTTGGGTCGCATGCATTATGCATTGATGCTCGGTTGCTCCTTACGGAGGAGGACACAGCACGGCTTCTGGCAGACTTGCCGTTGACGTGCGGCGACTACTGCCGCAGACATCCTTTCTTATTTCCCCGGTTTATTGGACCCTGGCATCCTCCTCCCCGCCCTGCGTTCTGAGACGGCCTTGGCCGCGTCGTCGTTATGCGGAGCCATTTTTCCAGTCATGTTGAAAATGGTTAACATAGGGGAGGCCGAACGTGTTCGTGGGGGAGGGAGGGGGGGGGCTGTTGGCTTGATTTGTGCTCTCGGCCTTATCGTAATCCCCACGGCACCTCGAGGATGAGGAGTACATAGAGTGGCTAGGGCCTGGTGCTGTCTTGCTAGCTTCATCCCATGGTTCTCTCATGACAAAGGGCCGCCTGAAAACACGGATAGCCCGTACAGCACCTGCCGGACTGTGCGCACCATTTAAAGGTATAGCTACCATTAGCATTTTAGTGCGGCGGAGGCGCATTTAGCTTTTTTTTGCTGTCATGTTAATTAATGTCATGCTAGTTTGTTGTCATGCTAATTAACGTGACTGGTAGTTTTCTTCCAGCTGCTGACACAACACTGTGTAACGCTCCAGTGAGGCACGAACGGCTCGTCCAAAGCGGACGAGGCCTCAGGCGTGTTTCTGCAGCCTCCGAGTGACCCTAGATGTTTGTAGCTTTCAGCTCTGCTACAGTTGCGACGAGAGTCACTTTACCACTGTGTCTAAATTAACTGCTTTCAAATGCCTCTAACCACACTGGGAACAGGCTCACCGGCACACAGCTCGGCCAGCGTAAGAACGCATTTAAATAGAATCACTCTGACGATGACTCTCGACGGATTATTTAGCTATTCAAAAGGAAAGTCATTTTTTTTGCTTGTCAGACGGAGCAAATGGGCTGTCAGAATGAAATTAAAAAGGGTGTATTGCATTTGTTTATTATACAATTGAGGTCAGCAGTATTATGGGGTGTCAAGGCATTGACCACTGAGTGATCGGTCATTTTAATTTCGCTCACTGGTATATGAAATAGCCCATAATTTGTGTGACCATAACTGTGAACAAGGGGGAGGTCTTTGAACCTCATCTTGTCCCCTGGAAGGCCGGCAGATCGGTGGCGCGATGACGGAAACTCGTGTAGCTACAGGAGGTCTTGGCTAAGGTCACAAGCCATAAAACATTGGCCCATTTGGGCAGAAATCTGTTGGGTCAACATCTCCAACAGCTGACTCAATTGCACTGAGGGTTCCCAATTGGATTTTATGATGTTGGCCCTGTTTACAAATTGCAATCCATTGAAGGTATCTCCATGGAACCAGTGGTGATGTGTATATTGTATGATTACATTCCATTAATTATATTTTAATTGTACAGCAGATGCTCCACACCAGAGTGACTTCCCCAGCTTGTAAATTTTTACATTCTATCGACTGAGGTGGTGATTGAAACTTTCGGTGGATATTTACTGAGGCAATTAAGGTAAGATACCTTTCCGGAGGATTCTGCGGATGAGCATCACCTCGTCTACAGTCCAAGTGCTCAGCCGGGGCCTGTTTCTTTGGTTTGCTGTTTGCATAACGGGAGCGCGGTGAGATTGGAAACGTCGAGATGTAGCAGTGAGGGTTAATGGCAGGTTGGCTTCCATCCATCTCGATTACCACATGTGTGTGTGTGTGTGTGTGTGTGTGTGTGTGTGTGTGTGTGTGTGTGTGTGTAAATATATATATATTTAGCTCTGAGTTCTTTACATCAGTGTTTCCCAACCTGGTCCTTAGGGACCCCCAGACAGTCCACATTTGGGTTCTTACCCAGCTCCCTGCCAGACAGCCCACATTTTTGCTCCCTCATGGGAGGGATCAAAAGCATGAACTGTCTGGAGGCGCCCCGAGGACTGGGTTGGGAATCACTGCTTTGCATGGACCAAAAAACGGATTCTCCTGCCAAATTGATTTCCTGTGTGCACATTACGTTAGAATAAAGCTTGTATTTATTCTCCACATTACATATCATTGTTATCATTGATGGATTTATATATGCCCTCCAGGGAGAAGATGAAGAGAGAGAGTGAGAGCGGGGAGAGCAATAGCTTGTGGAAGGAGGTGAGATAGGATGGCGGGAGGGAGGAAACGGAGCCGCGGAAACGCACTGATGGTCCGTCAAAACATGTCGTGCGAAATGAGGCTTGCAGACGTGCGCGGAGATAAGTACAGTAAGATGCAGGAGGAAAGAGACTCGGCAGGGGAGACGGGGGAGGACGTGAAGGCCGTAAGGCACCGGTACCAGCTTCCCTGTGCCGATTTACGGATTGCGGTGGAAAGCGGGGCTCTTTTATCCCTCACCGAGGCGGTGCTGAGACCTCAGCTGCTCCCGGGAGGCCGGGGAGAGTTTTGCCCGCCGCGTGTTTGCTGCCGTTTGCTGGGTGAAAGTGCCGGCCTTGCTGCCGTGCTGCGGAGTGCATGCATGTGCATGTGTGTGTGTGTGTGTGTGTGTGTGTGCGCGTGTGCGTGCGCGCGCGCAAGGAGATCAGCTTCAATTGGCTATTCGCCGCAGAGAGCAGTCCAATAGGGAAGCAGCATGGCTTCAGGGCATGAATGAGGCCTGGAATGCAGGAGGAATCCTGCACGTGTATGAACACGGGTTGGATGGGATAGCGTACTGACCACTAAGCAGGGAAGGGAACACGCCAGAGTGGAATGGGGTCCCAACCATCGATTACACGGGTTAAGGTCAGTGCAGCGATCAGCGTTGTGCGAGTTGAACTTGGTGGCCTATTGGCAGGAAGAAACGTGAAAGAAAAGCAACTGCATTATGCGTTGCTGTTTAAAGCGAAGGACGCGCCGACTGCAAAGTCATGGGAACGGACTAATCCGGGCGCATGGATCTGCATACGGAGGCCGCAAATCCTACCCGCTTACTGTCACGTGGCTCGCGTATCAGGCGCGTCTCAATTACCCGCCGACAATGGGCTCGTAATTTCAGTCCATTTCCGATATTATTCCTTTGATGGGCGATGGCATTTCAGCATTGTCCGAGCCGTATCGCGCTTCAGCCGATCCCGGAGCAATCAGGAATAATCCCCCTCTTACAATCGGAGACGGCTCTTTAGCTCGCAGGCGGAGTTGGTTATTATCGTGGCCGTCCCTGGTCCCCGGCTCGGCTTTCCGTAATGGCTGCGTCCAAGAGCCGGTTAACGTCAAGAAGGCTTCACATATCAATTAATGAGGTTATGTCATTGTGGGGCGTTCGAGTGTGTGCATATTGGATGAGAGCTCGCATTGTTTATGGTGTCCGATGGAGGAACGACGGACGGTGTTGTCACCGTTTGCGGCCAAGATACCCCTATCTGGGGGGGTGACCTGGGACAAGGACACATGGTGTTGTCACTGAGGGACGGCGTCCCGCCAGCACAGATGGGGATCTTGCAGGAAGGTGCCACAATGAGGTCAGTACTTATGAGAGGAGTCCAGAATTTTGGAAGAAAAAACTGTGGGCCCCCACCAAACATTCCAGAAACTTCAATGTTCAGAAACTTCCTTTAGAAAGAACACACTTGGCAAAGTATGGATGAGAGAATATAATTAAAAGAGATTTTATTTTAATATAAAATATAAAATGGACAGTATGATACAATAGAAGTATTTACAGTTTTTTTTTGTCTTAGTTTTTGTCAACGTTCATACTCCAGGTTTTTCAATCATTCTGTAGCCCTATTGGTCCAAATAAATAATTCTAGAGCCTTTGTGGCTTTGTGGCCAGAGGCGGTAGCCGTCTGGGGGACACTGGGGACGTCTAAGCAGGAGAGCCCTAAAGGCCGTTAGCTACACGGTGGTCGAGGAAGGTAAACGTCGGGTGCAGTGGAGGTCCATCTCATCTCACCACGATGGGGTTTCCGATTCCAAATGTGGGGGACACGGTACAACCAGTAGCGAGTTATCTGTGAATTTTGTATACTTACAAAAAAAGGAACATTTGACTGTTTTTCTAACTGAACTTGTTCCGTGTTTTTTTTTTTTTTTTTTTTTTTTTGGTGGGTGGGGGTTTGGGGGGGGGGGTTTTAAATGAATAAGGGTGGGGGGGTGAATTTTTTATGGCTGGGGGGGGGGTTGTGCAATGACAT
>JAABNY020000095.1:5496945-5507973 GCA_015164015.2 Brevimyrus niger | reverse complement strand
GGGGAGGAGGGGGGGGGGCAACACGGGGAGGGTGCAGAAGACTTTTAACCTGATTTGTTGTTTCAAGAATTACAAGGCACAATAAAGCATGAAGAGCAGTGGTCCTATGTTCACGCCAGAACCTGAAACGTAAGTTATTTTTAGATTTGATATTATTTTAATAGCGTTTCTTCATCTATCCACACTCCGTAACATTGGCCACTGTCCCAGGTTGCATAGATCATCACGGATGCGATGCCAGTCCGTGGCAGGCCACACACACACGCACATCCACACACACACAAACATCCACACACACACAAACATCGGGTAATCATATCTCTGCGGGGACCGCTCGATCATTTCTATGGGAAAAATGCTAATGCTATGAAAACCTTAACCTCTACCCAGCCCTAACCATAACCATAAGTAACCAAACAAAATACATTCTTCATTTCAGTCATGGATTTTTGTAATGGTCCTCAGAAGGTAAAGAAAAAAACAAGCATTCATCACATTGTGGGGACATTTGGTCCACAAGGTAAGGTGAACCTGGACCACACACACACACACAGACACACACACATAGACACACAACCACACACACAGCCACACACATAACCACACACACACAGACAAACATGCACACAAACACACACACATAGACACACAACCACACAAACATATCGCTCTGTCACCTCACTGGCTCACAGGCTCTTTTCGTTTATATTAGCGCCTCGTTGATGGTCTAAGGTGCCATTTGTTGCTGTGAGACGAGAGCGGAGACCCCGGTGCTGACGAGAGATATAACATATGAAAGAGGCCGTGTGTGAGGACCGCAGGGGCCCCAGAGGCTGGGCGATGGCGCAGTCCCACTGGCGCTGTTATGGAGCCAGCCCCGCGAGTTAGAACTAGTCAGTGTGATTAACCTCTATCTGGCTTGGCTGGACAGCATGACAGAAAGCCAGGCAGCAGCAATTGTCAGGATCAGAATGTGAGAAGAAAAAGTGGGCTGGAAGGTACAGGCAACTTCACAGAAAGAACTGCTAGAACCTTCTGTTTGTAGTACCTCTTGGACATGGTAAATCCAAATTCAGCCTGATGCGTCACCCAAAGGGTCCCCTTTGAGCTGCAAACGGTATGTGCGGTGGGCATAGTCCCTCTGTGTCTGCAGCCAATGAATTCACACTCACATAACTGACATTTTTTAAACATTCTAAAGTGACATACTCTTGTACCCATTTCTGCTGCCGGATACTTTGCCAGAGAATTTAAAATCGGCCATCTTGTCTCAGGGAACTTCAGCGAAGCGCCGATTTAGTAACTTTTGCTATTCGCTACTCTTGCTTTCGATCATCTTTGACCGTTATGCCTCTGGTGGTGAGGTCGCGTAAGTTCCCCGAGTGCGTGCACGCGCCCACCAATCACGGTTTTTCCCAGCCCTTTTCCAAATGACCTTGGCTTCTGCGTGTCATACGCAAATGTAAAAGCAGCACTGCAGTTAACCGTAAGTAACGGCACGTGTCTCCTGTGACATCTCCACCGCCGTACCTCACAGCCAGCATGCAATGGCGAGACGTCACTTCAAAATATAAGCATGCATCACTTAAACTGTGCTATGTGAGCTGAACACTGTAATCTGGTTGCCCTACTAACCATGTACAAGTTTGAATAAACTGAAGTTTTGAAAATGTCTGTCTAAGAATGGTTACAGAGTGATTTCTTCTGGAAAAACACCCATACGCAAGGTGTGAATTTTGTTGTAGAAACAATTTGGGTTTAATCAATTAACAGCTTCAAACGCATGTTAATTTGAGAGTAACAACGCAATTTGTCCCTGTTGCCGAGTTTTCGGTTCGCAGTATTAAGCCGGAGACTCTGCAGAATCATCCATATTCACAGAGGAGAACATATCTGGAACGGTGAGATAAATGAGGGATTCCAGTCAATTAAGAAACGCTGGTGGATGTTCATTTGAGTGTAATTACCTCGTGTAGCGGATTTGCATTGTTTTTGGTTTAATATGGAGCATTCTGGCTTAAACCCCATTGAGCCCGAGTTCCTCTGCATGACCATCCTGTCGCAAACTTAAACTGTTTGAATCTTAAACTGGTTTGAATGAAGTCACACCTCACACAATGCATATCATCACGTCACTCATCCATCTCAGAAACTCATCATCTTGTCGAAACCCACATCTTGTCTTCCCTTCATGACTGACCATGGCTCGTTGACCTTGACTCGAATGACCTACTTCCAGTCACACTGCCCCCCCGATGCCATCTGCATGACATCCCCCCCCCCCCCCCCCACCGGTCTTGTCACTAGGGTATTGTTGCGAGATGGATGAAAACAGTCACTTCAGTTAAAGGTGTCAGCTGAACAGCTACTGTACGAAGATAGACTTTGCTGTCCAGTGCTATCAGTCTTAATACCATCACGGTTAAGAACACATGTAGGGAATCGCCCATCGAGTAGCTGTGTCACTACAGTGCATTTGAATGCTATAGAGGTATGAAGCGGTCTTCATCATTACTTTTCTTGCCAGGCTTAAATTGTTGAGGAAATTCGTTTCCTGAAAGTCTCATGTTGACTCACGGTGCTCTTGGCTTTGTGGTGAAAAGAGAAATTCAGTTCATCGACACCATAATTAACGTGATTAATACCTTCAAAGCACTCATCAATCGAACGGACGTAGCTGGAGGGCCATCATTATGTAGGTTACATAATGTCTACAAGCAACTGATGAAATATTAAGTCGTCGGACTACGAGTATCACGCAGAAATTAAGCAGTATGATATTTCCGAATAGACTGGCAGCTATAAGAATTGACTAGAAGGATGATTCAAGCTCTGCTGATAGTTAAAGTGCTTTGTATTCACAGGGCATCAATCAAGTTGATCCAGCAGTTCAGCCTTGTTGTAGAGACCATGGATAGTTTACAACTGTGAGAGGCATCTGTCTGTTCAAAGTAAATGATTATCCAATTAGAACTGTGTGGATTGAGAACAAGGGCGTTGGCTGGATGGATTCCAGCTTGGTCTTGCACACCAAGTCACCACATTCCCTGGAATGCATGTCTTCAGCACAGTGACTGGACATTAATCTACCTTGTAAATATATATAGGTACCTTGTAAAAATATAAATATTTTTAGATTTTTCACATATCCCATCTTGCCTTTGAGACACACATGCATGGTTGAACTCAAATGCAGGGTTATGCTATTGATCTGGTGTCCCTGGAGCATTTTGTGGACTTAAGGGCCTTGATCAAGGGTCCAGCGGATATATGATGAGGATTGGATTCAAACCAGCAACCTTCTGATCACAAACATGGGGGCTGAAACGGGCAAGCCAGGAAACACCCAGTATTCTGGGTGCTTTATATTGTATTCAGATATTTTTCTTTTTTTAAAACAATTTGTGTGTGTGTGTGTGTGTGTGTGTGTGCTTGGTCTGCATTTGCAGGCTGTGATTCACACACCAGCGCAAAAACGAACAGGAAGTGAACTTGATGAGCTTGGAGGACACGTAGCTGGTTACTGGTCCTGCATCTGAAGCGAGAGTCCGAAAGATGCCTCCGCTGTGATCAAACAGCCGCAAAGCAGCGAGGCGCCCACTGCATAAATTACGAGACTCCGCTGCGCACATTAATAATGTAACGACGTTACGTAAAGAGGACAATCGCCTAACTTCTTAAACAGCTCGAGCAAAGATGATTTGAAGCTTTGTAAAATTCCTGCCTGGAGGCAGATTTGCAGTGTCAGTTTTGTCCTCTCTCTCCCTCTCCCTCTCTCCCTCTCCCTCTCTCTCTCTCTCTCTCTCTCCCACTGTTTGTTTTCTGAGCAGGAAGTAGTTACTTGCAGGTCACGCTGACCTGACCTCAGGCAAAATGAAAGTGACATGCCAGTATTTGTCTTTGGCGGTGAAACGTGTGGCCAGGCTGCATTTTGGGGGAGGAGAGCGGCCCGGCCCTGAACCCCCCCCCCCCTGCATCGGCATTACAAAGGTCACTGGCAAACACACTGCACCTTGACCTATAACAATCTCACCTCCCTGACCGTCCCCGACCTCGTGTGCGTCCCTGGGTCACCACCTGGAGCGTCTTCACATTGGCTGAAGACCTCGACTGTCTCCGATCGAATAAGAAACACTCAGTGTATGAAATTGAATTCCTAAGCGTTTCCATATTTTTGCTGCATTGAGCCTCAGTCGTGTGTTTTAATAATCTAAGTACAGAGTAAATGAACTTAATAGGCCCTGCAGATTATTTCTGTCATTACGGGCTGAAGTTTGATCTGTCTTTTAGGGGACATTTTTCCATGGGTTGTATGAAATGGCTACATTGCCTGATAACACAGCAGCCAAAACAATCACCAAAAATGGTTCTTGCGACCTCTGGCCAAAAGCTTAGTCCCTTTACCCTCAATCCTTCCCCAGAAAACAACAGAGGCCTAAATTCAATGTTGAGCTTCTTTTTAAAGCACACGCCTGAGATCTGAGATTCTCTCAGATTGCGCATTA
Source organism: Brevimyrus niger (assembly GCA_015164015.2). NCBI lineage: Eukaryota > Metazoa > Chordata > Actinopteri > Osteoglossiformes > Mormyridae > Brevimyrus > Brevimyrus niger. Next base: position 5,503,468 of record JAABNY020000095.1, on the reverse strand, counting down.
ACTGCTTGCCTCATGGAGAAAATGATCGAAACCGCAGGACAGAAGCTTTGCACAATGCTTTACGGAGGCAGATTGTGTGTCTCATTCCCAGCAGGGGCCATACTAGGATTTCTTAAGGTGGGGGACGTAAAAAGATCCACTCTTCATACAGTGGGGCCGACCTTATATCACTGACCAATTATATGTTTTAAATCGGTGAGTGACAGAGGAGGGGTACTCTGGGGGCCAATCAACTTTCAGCCAGGGTCAGTGTCCCTATGGCGCCGCCCCTCTACACACCCCTGGATCACAGAGATGGGGCTGCATCTGCAGACCGTCGCTGCACCAGCCTGTCCTGCAGGATGATCGCCCCGCGGAAGGCCGGCATCAATACTGCATTTGCAGTCCACCTTTAGAGGCGGTTGGGTGGGTGGAGGTGGTCGAGATTCTGATTCATTTCCATTCCTGGAGGACAGACTAGTCGTGGGGGAGGCTGGGAGTGGAACCCCATTACTCTGGCGGAGAGCCGTGGCCGTCTCACTCTGCCTGGAAGAATTACCGCTACCCTCCGAGACGGTGTGTGGAGCTCCGCCAAGCCCGTTCGCAGTGGGAGGACAAAAAAAAACGGGGTCTTGAAGATGAACCTATCAGCATACCTATTTTACTTTGGCAGCTTAACTAACTTAATCAGACACTAAATGGTTTTGGGGCAGAGTACTTGCATTAATGTAGCAAGGATTGATTTAGATTATTAAGTGTGACGGAAATGGCTGTCTAGACCGCTGTTTAAATGCCACTCTGTGGAACAGTTTACATCTGGCAGTTTTTTTCTTTAATGCAAAGATGTGACATCCAACATTTAGTGCATTAGGGTACAGCTTGTTGCACTGCACTTAGTGCTGCACATGGCGCATGCACCTTTCTCATGAATAAACACTCTGTTAGCAGCAGTTGCCATGGTGATTGTAGGGAGCTCTGTGTGGAGAGTCGCAAACCCACAGTTCAGTGAGGGCGCTGGCATGCAGTGGTCACCTGCTTGGTTGACTGGCTCACCCTTTGTCTCACCTCTTTTCGGTCCAGCCTTGTGCACGCCTCCTCTTCCTGCCACGCCTCCTCTTCCTGCCACGCCTCCTCTTCCTGCCAAGCCTCCTCTTCCCGCCACGCCTCCTCTTCCCGCCACGCCTCCTCTTCCAGCCACGCCTCCTCTTCCTGCCACGCCTCCTCTTCCAGCCACGCCTTCTCTTCCCGCCACCCCTCCTCTTCCTGCCACGCCTCCTCTTCCTGCCACACCTCCTTCCACAGGCCGGTGATGCCCCGCAGGGTGTCCGAGCCTGGCTGGGTTGGGACCATGTCCAGGATGCTTTGACCTCTGCATTTAAAAATGACACAGTTATATGTCTTTGGCACAGACCACACTGCTAAAGAAAAAACTCTGGAGATATATATATATATATATACACACAACATTACATAATTTTGTGATCAATTTTTTATTGCATGACAATGAAAGAATAAAAATTAACCAGTATTGACAGAGAACACAACAAACACCCCCTGACCACCAACCCCCCCCCGACACACACAGACACACACACACCTCACTGTACCCAGAGACAGCACCCTAAAACAAAAACTCAGCAAAGCAGAAGTCAGTCACTGGCACATCCTGCTCTGGAAAGAGCACATCTGCAAAAAATAATGATGATGGTGGAATATTACGAAAGTAAACAAACAAACAAGCTGAACAAAACGTCAAATAAATAAAAGTCAAAAATACTTGATGCTGAGATTTGCTGCAATTTGGTGGGTTTTTTTGTTTCGTCTACTCAGATTCACATGTCAGAGATTTAATGCAAAATCGGGTCTCGTTAACACCACTGTGTGCGGTCGGCATATTGGAAGGTTCCGAATCCATTCATTTCATCCATTTTTTATAAGGGCTTTTCCAGTGCACAGTGAGCCTGCGGACGGGAAGTACAGGGCACGCTTTAGATGGGATGCCAGTCCATCAGGCTTACCCACACTGTGGGCGATTCCCAGACACCAATTTTCCCAAATGCGTATAAATGAAATGCATATAAACATGCGGAAACCCTGGAAACACCAGGGAAAGAGGTGGAATTCAGGAGATGCAAGACTGTATTACCGAACCCCCAAACACAAAACCACCCCTGTGCCACCTCGGGTCTCTGAGTAATAATATTTGCTCCTTTGACAGTGCTGATAGGAAGCACCGTAAGTGTTGAGTTGGGTTAAGACCAGGTTGCCGCTACAGACTATGGGACTGGGAGAGTTTGCTGTTTTCACGCTCATAGGAGCAGTCAGTGCCCACTCGCGCCCTGTGGACGGGGACCACGCCATTCCGGAACATTCCACGCCCACCAGAACATTTCACCTCGCAGTGAACGCGGTCATTCCTGAATATGAGTGACTTTGAACCCCTTGGTATAATGCTTTACTCTCCCAGAGGTTTAGTAGATATAAACTATTACAGCAGAGTGCACCAGGCCCAGCAACGGCCTGGCAGAGGGCTGATCATCGCGCCAAAAAAGGAAGCCTGCTTCCTTTCTTCAGTATGCGTCTCGCATGGATTAGTCAGCTTGTGGAGAATAGCGTGAAGCGTGACTCATCCGGTCACATGACTTCTTTTCCGCGGGTCAGTAGATGACTCCGTGTTCTTTGCACCACTTAATTCAGAAAAAAAAAGTGCATTTGTAGGTGCAATACATGGTTTATTCACCACGGCCCAACCATTACATCCCTCTCTCGGCACTTGATGAAAACACTGCGGTACTCCAATGCCACCTGACGGCTCTCCGTCTGATCGGGCACCACAACAGTGCATGGATATGGGCCATACGCTGTGGGTGACGTGCCACTGCAGCAGGCCATGGTCTTGGATGGCGGAGGGAAGCTGGAGTACTCTGAGAAAATGGCCCATAATATTGGAAGGAGGCAAAATGGAATGACTATTTGGAATGTCCAGATTACCCTCAAGGGGAGTGTTTTGCTCAGCCTGCGAACCAGAGTTGTCATGGGTCTATGTGGTCCTTCAGCGAGCCCCTTTAGCCGCCCCTCAGCCCCAAAATGGTCCAGGGGCTCCAGAAAAATGGCCTCACCCCGCCGTGCCCAGACCCTTATACATGTGTGTGTGTATGTCTCAAAGCAGTGCATGATGGGATATGTGACAAAATTTTTTCTGGTTGTTTGTTTGGTTCGTTTGTTGCTGGTAGCTGGACTGTCAGGGAACGCCACAAAAATCACGGAAATGTATTTGCCGTCAAAACCGCACCCCTCATCTTCAGTGGGCACGGAGACTTGGTCCCACTGTGTCACAACTTTCGCCATTATTACCGTGTTGTGGGTAATCATCTGGCGTGACGGCAAAATTGCAGGGTCTGCTTAATGGAGTGGTGCTGGAAACGGGGTGTCATTTTCCCACAGCAGGGTAGAGGTTTGCCTGGGTGGGGGCGGGTGCCAGGAGGGTGGAAGTGGCTTGATGGTCTAGATCAGGGGTGGCCAATCGTATCTGCAAAGGGCTGGAGTATATGCAGGTTTTTGGAATAACCTTTAGGTTAGCTGTTCAAACCCAGGTGTGAGGACTCTTCAGCCAATCAGTCCTCTGATTCGTGACCTATTTAGGGTGTTGTAGCAAAAACCTGCATACACACCGGCCCTTTGCGGGTAACATTGGCCACATCTGGTCTAGATGGACATTTATGGGGTGACACAGAGGAGTCAAGCTGTGGTGCGCGGGACTCTGGACAATCCTGCAGATCCACAAATGAAATGATGTTCACTAGTGTATGGAGTTCATTCTCACAAGGGAAAAGGAATCCGGAGTTCCGGAAGGCTTTAATCACCATTAGAAAGCAGATATGTAAGCGTACTGCTGATGGAGACGGGCCAGGAGCATTGATCATGTCGTAATCGCTGGGAAAACATGCTACTATATCATTCTTTTATTTTTTCACCATTCTGTGCAGTGTCTTTGGTTGCCGGGGTGGGAGGGGTCGCTTTTATTGACCGAGCTTGGAGTCAGGTGCATTTTCTACAAGGCTATCGGAAATAACAGAAACGGGGTGACCCCTGAATTCACCGGTATGTTTTTTTTTCCCCTCCCAAAACACAAGGCAGAGCAGCTATGGCTGGGTGGTTCCCCCGCGTCAGCATGTCACGCAGTAATCGTCCTTAGTGTCCCTCGGATCATTGTGTTTCCCGTGAGGCAGGTGAGGCTGGGCCTCTAAGAGAGGCTGCGTGGCTTAAACGCAAAGAATGCACCCTCTGGCAATTCCGTTCGCCTCCGCGACGAGGCGCGTTCCTGCGACGGGTCACGCTTCTGCGAGCGACCGCTGCGGCCCTGGGCACAAATCGAACGGCGGGTTTTACGGCACGGTATTAGAGGGACACCCCCCACGGCTTATCGATTTGTGTTTTGCCAGCGGTAAGCGATACTGCAGTGGCCGTTTGATAGCCGTGTGACGGGAAAACAATAACACGAATTAACGATTCCATTAATTTTTATTTTAAATTGCGGATTTTCTTCCCCCCGTCTGACCTGCCTTGTTAATGGCTTTGCCACATCTCATCCGTGATCCTGCCAAAAGTCTCGTTTTGTCACCTCTGCCTCAGCAATTAACCTGTTCGATTTAAACAGCCGGCCTTCAAGGTAAGGCATCCTTTTGCCTGTACCTGTAACAGATCCTTAGTGATCGATTTAGCAATGGGGACTGGACCGTAATCACCAGAAGATAACATTAACCAGAGGGTCAAAGGTCAAGCATCATCGAGTCCTTGGTATGACTCAATAGATCTTTTTTACTTCCTTTGAAAATCTAAGATCTGACATTCTACACTTCGCTGATCTCTTGAAGAGTGAGGAAACCTATAAGTATCCCAGACTAGCTCCAGCTCACGTGCGATGAGCTGCTATTGGCCAACGGCAGCTTCGATCACCGTTTAATAGGGTCGGACCTCACACCCTGGCGTTCCAGCTGGGACTGGATGTCAAAAGGACATGGCGCGGATCCCTGCAGCCAGAGGTATACTTTTTATGGGTCGTAAATTAAAAAAAAAAAAGTCGACAAAAATCGGGAAGGGTTTGTTTAAAGTAATTTCGTGCTCGATAGCCCTAAGAGTAGCGGGTAGCAGGCTGGCGTGAGGGCAGAATGGGTCACGACCGTGTTAATTGCCTACATTTGCATTAGTTCAGCAGAAACTTTCATTCAAAGCAACCTAAATTTTTGTGAAACCACTGATGCTGAGGAGCACTTTGAGGTTGGGAACCTTGCCGAGGGAAAAACACTCAGCTGACCCAGAGATTTGAACCTGTAACCTTTTGATCACAGACAGTGCACCTGAACTCACTGAGCCACACACTGCTAGGAAGCCAAGTGCTAGGATAGCTTGCAGTATGCGCCGTAATGCATTAGCTTAGCATTGGGTCAAGCTAACGACTTGGGCATATATGAAGAGGGGCTCCTCAGAGAGCCTGGGTGGGCTGCCTAGGTTCCCTGGGGCCCCTTAAGACCTGCAGCCACTGTCGTCTCCGCGCAGGGACCCCCGTCCATCTGTCTGCCTCGGGCACACGGTCCCCTTCCCTCCTCACCCCCTCCCTTTCTCCCCCCTCCTCCCCCCCACCCCCCCCCCCCCCCCCCCAGAAAGATGAGTTTCCGTGACAGACAATTTGCTGCTTCGGTGATCCTAACATGGCTCAGAAAGGAATGAAAGAAAAGGGGAAGGAGAAGAAAGTTACACGGGAAAATAAAAAAAACAACAGAGAATCTTCTTCGGTTGGAACCCGGGGGATCGGCGGCGCAGGGACGCGAAGGTAGCTGCCTATCTCACTCTGTAACCACAGAAGTGGTTTCCAGTTGTCAATACTGACAAAACTGTGACCCCCCCCCGAAACAGTTCTGCTTCTCAAATTACAGCATGGTTGGTTTTTGTGAGTCTGAGCTCACAATCCTCTGCCTCGCTATCGTCAGCTTGGGGCTGAACCTCTCAGCCTCAATAAATAGAGATGTTTTAAGGCCTCGATGTATATCATGTATAAAACATTTATGACTTTATTAGGCATACAACTGCGCACTAGATAAGTCAGTATATGTGTAAGTGCGTGCTGAAATATGAATAAGAACAAGGAGTGTGGGCCGAAATATTCAGGAAATGAAGCTTGGTTTGTCATTTGTGCGAACTCATTACAACGCATACCCTCTCTTGCCCTCCAAGGAGATATACATATGCATGTGGTCCTGCTATTTGTCTGGTTCCCCAGGAGCAGATTTTGGGGTTGTGGGAAAGGTGGGGGGGAGAATTGACCATTTGGCTCAGTGTGACATTTGAACTGGCAATATTCTGGTTATAGGCACAGTGACCAGCCCCCCCCCCCCTCCCCCCACCAAACAACAGCACAGGGCATAGATACATAACAGCAAGACAACAAAACAAACACCCCCGCCCCCACTCTCTAATAATATAATTAATAAACATGTAAAGTAAAAACACATTAAAACTCAGACATCATAAGAAACAGTCACCAGCG
>JAABNY020000095.1:5456692-5484296 GCA_015164015.2 Brevimyrus niger | reverse complement strand
CCAAAATATGGCACGTCACTGCCACCCCTCCAGTCCGGGCCGGGGGAGCTCCCCACCGCTTTCCCCGTCGAGGGCTGGCTGGTTGTCATGGAGACTTCGCAAGTTTGCGTGAGGCTAGATGGACGTTGTTTTTTTTTTTCCTTTTTATTTTTCCGTGAGAAGATGTTCAATGTGTACGGTGTGATACGGGGCAAATTAACACCGCTGCAGATGGCACGGAAACTTCTAGGTGAACAGACAGCTGGCAAGCCGTGCGCAAAACAGAGCAGGACTCTGGGGTCAGAAACGTGCCTGCAGTCGATTTCAAATAAGATTCCAAGCGTGATCTTAGCCACAAGCTTTGAAGCCGAGTTCAAGGGGGGGGTCTGCATCCTGCGCCTGGCTGTCTGCTAACCAGGCGCTTCCCTTCTTCCTGTGTGCTTATCACCCACACCGGCACTGCCTGGGTGGGGGGTGAGGCACTCTAGTCAAGAGGAGTGGGGGGGGGGGGCAGCTGGCCTCCTGGGTAGAACCATGTGACTTTTGTTCATTATTACTAGTGTTTGACCTATTTGTGGACAAATTGTGGGAGGGGGGAGGAGGGTGTGGTGGATTACACAACCTAACCTAAATGGAGGAAACAAAACACTATTTTAAGACCAATTAGAAGATGATGACTTGAGAAAAAAAAACTAAACAAAGGAAACAGCTCACAGCACGGCTATTCAGAGCTGTCATGAACCCCCTGGAGTTTGGGCTTGTTGTAAGAGATAAAGAGTCCTGGCCATAAAAATAAGTAGAGAAAACAATAAGCAGGACAAAACTGACGCTAATCTGCATGGCCGCCTAACCCAGCCCCCCAGGAAGACATCGGAACCCTCCTCCCCGCATAGCAGGTAATTACTAAAAATGAAGGAAACACGAGTAAGAGAGGCAGGTGATATATTTGGAGTGCAGCTACTTCCGCAGAGGTGTTTGTCTTCAGTTAATTAAGCAATTAACATAGAGCGACGCTCGGGGTCATGCTTAAAAAATGCCAACGGGCCAGATGAGGAGATCTCAATGACTTCGGGAGAGCAGGAAAGAACGAGAGAGAATGGTGTCTGCAACCTTGGGCGAAGGTTTATACACCTGGATGCAGAGTGAAACAGACGGGCCTGTCGGCATAAGGGCCGAGTAGCCGACCGTCACGGTGAATCCATCAAGAAAGTACTACTATGACTAGGCTGCAGTGCATTAAACCGCTTTTTCTACCTTAAAAATGCATTTTTATGGGTAAAGATGTGGTTTACCAAGTACTCAGGAAAGTCATATTGCCAGATTCAATCACAGATTAATCACAGATTAATCACAGATTAATCACAGATTAATCACAGACAGATTTATCATGTTCCCAAGAAGTAGCTAAAACATGTGCCAAATGAAATGTCTGTTCTGCCAGCACTGTTATTGTGCAGGATGCATTTTCCTGGCCGGCTTTACCTGCCATAGCCCTTGTCGAAAATATAGATATATGACAATAAAGACAGATCTGACCCAAGGGATTGTGTCCATCCCATGGTGCAGCATTCTCATGCCGGCATGAGTAGAACCTTCCAGGTTGAGAACACCCACATTTACAAAATAATGTTGATACCTGGAAAAAAAAAATCATCGCATGAGATTCTGGAGGGATCGCCTAAGGCGACGGCAGCCATCGTCAAGACAGCGTGGGATAGATTTTATTGCGGAAGGAGCTCATCGCATCATCCAATGCAGTTTCTAAGAGTTGATTAAAGTTTTTGTTGATAGTCAGCGAGACTGTCCAAGATGGTACAACACCCTAGTTAACAATATGTTGCAGTTCCCTCGGCTATGTTAATAAACAACTAATGTGCATAGTGATGTTGTTAGAAGTCATTTGCAATAGTATTAATCATATTTACATCTCATCATGGCATCTGTAGTATGCAGATGTGCTGATGACGTCATCGCATGGAGAGTCCTCAAAGTGAAATCTGGAAGCTAAAATGTCACGTGCCGTAGATACCGCAGGTTCATTCATTTTAACACATGTACCTTAAACGTTTGCCTGGAACACAAATGGCATGTGTATCGATCAATCTATCTTAAAAACATGAGGTTTTCTTCATCTCATAATGAGGTCCAGGCGGCTGTTCTTCCAGCACCACGGACAGCGGCAAGAGAATTCCCCTGCCGCTTTGATATTCCTCACTTCTGCGTAAGCCGGGAAAACGCGACAGACCTCCACGGCTTTTGTGTTTGCTTATATTTACCTGTTTTTGTTCCCCCCCGCCTCTTCCAATTGTAGGCTGCAGGATGGTTAGTTTCCGTTAACTTGATCTCGCATAGCAGTTCGGCCGTGGATGTTCCCTGATGCAATTCTGAACGGCGGTTATAATTAAGAGCAGAGCAGCGGCTAAATGCACGCATGACCGCGTCAGTCCGCCCCCGGTTTTCCCCAGAAAAAAAAATCCCCACACACCTGATTCTGAGCTCGGCTCACTGGATATTAAAAGGCTGGAGGGATAAATCAAGGTGGCCAGTTTGTCAATAAACCGCTGGAGAGTTTCCAGTTATGGCTTAATGGGGGTGGCGGGGATGCCTCACACCACTGGGGTCATAGATTCAGTTCTCAGTTCTGTGTGAAATTTGCTTATTTTCCCCAACATCATATGGTTTTTTTTTCTGGCTTCCTCGTATATTAGCCTGTCGAAAATTCTCCCTCGACTGTAATCGTGATCCCGAACTGGATTAGCTACTATGGAAGTAACCTGATCAATGGAAAGTATAACAGTTACTCTTTATACTGTGACGCTTCCTCAAGTGAGCCATGGTTATGCACCTCCATATGGTTTTGAAAATTATGCTCCGATTGTTCTCCTCCAGGGAGACCGCAGTTGAATGTGTCGGTCCCCCAGTACCATCCAGGGCCATCGCAAAGCCCACTGCAGCATATCGGCTTAATGTACTGAGCACGTGTAGAGGAGCTCGATTCCAATCTTGATAGCCTTGAGATTAGGGCTGTCCTCAGCAGACAGCGAGGTTTCAGTGTCGCACGCCATAAATACCAGCCTTTCAGACAGGGATTCCGCCAATTTTGCTTCCGGCTTCAGTGACCATTACTTTCACAGGGACTTTATGGTACGATTTAACAGCCTGTGAAATAAAAAATTACAGTTTGCCCAGCTATTGTGCTGGAATACATTCATCTCAGTTACAATGTGAAACACTTGAGAGGCACATGACCTAAACAGTTTATATACAAACCACTTCAGCTCAGAATAAAATAAAATAAAAAACATAGATACTGAGAAACTGCCTCCATATTAATATTTAATTATATTATAATATAAAGCCTATATCCAAAATTGGGTTTTGTTCAGGTGTTAAATATTGTACCTCAATGACTCACTATATTTAGTTCCATTTCTTGAAAAGCCTCAAAGTACCTCCATCGTGTTTCACGATAGTTTCGCCTCACAGAGCACATTTTCAACGAAGTTTAAACGTGACTGTTTCTGCCTGCTATTACGTCTAATTATTGTTTCTTTTTGCGTTCTCCTCGGGGATTTGAGTGACAACTCTAAAGATGTGCTTGCAAGTGCTAATTATACTTGCGTTGCAGGCATAAAAATTATGTTTTCCTAGCTAGCCGTCGAGAGCGTTGCATCTCCGTGTAGCACGCGCTCTTCGGCGCGATGCGACTCTATGCCGCTAACGCCGTCCTGAACGTCCGCCAGTTTTGCACATGCTGGGTTTTCGCCCTGAAGTCGCTATAAGTCACAGCCGATAAAGCAGACCGTCAAATACACGCATGCAGATGAGTCCCTTATTTTTTTATTTCATGGTGGTTTCTGACATGTTATTAAAGGAACCCTTCATTGTGTGTGTGCGACAGTGATAATCAGCCCCCCTGAGATAACACTAAGCATTTTGAAAGCAACAGCAGTTTGTAACCTACAAGGGTGCACATCTGATTTTGGAAAAAGCAGACTCAGATTATACATTGCCCCCTCTCCTTGCCAAAGATCTCTGAAGTTTTAGTGTCTCTTTTATGAACTATATGACATTTAATGTCCTTGGACATGTAGCTGTCAAGTAAAGTCCACTATAATTCAATTCTTTTGAGTAATATCTGTGCCGCTTATTAATATGCATTCATGTCAAGTTTTTCCCCAAGGAAAGTCCAGGGTCCTCTTTGGTGTATGATTTTGAATGCAGAAAACAAACACATTGCTACTGAATTGCTCTGTATGACTATAATTCACTATAATTCAAAATCTATAAAGTCTGAGAAAAGGTAAATGCAAATCCATGGTGCTGACCAGAAGACCGTTTCTATATGTGTTACACCAATCATCAGGAGCCCAGCAGATTCTGACAAAAGCTTTACATTTTGTGGTGGCATTGTCTGTATGTACAGCCTGTCTAAGGGCAGATTATTGACAGGGTGTTTAAAGTATTAGGTCAAAAAAAGTTGAGAACCCTCTGCCCAACAGCAGCCATTCAGTTAAATATGTCCGATAGCATATTACACAAACAAGGCAACAGCCGGACCATTACGGAGTCCACAAAGACGACCCTGATTTCATGAGGTGGAACTGGGAGAGAGACTGGTCTTGGCTGTCTTTATGCCAGAATGAGAATTGTGTCGCAGTAAGTTACCCGTCCATTGACAACGGGTCTAGACCCAACCCTTCAGTGAAAGAGCCTCGTGGTTTTAAAGAGACCAGCTTTTGTACCTGTGGAATCAGGAGCGGCGACAGGATACTGACAAGGCTCAGGTTTCTTGCTTGGATTCCCTTAGGAGGTTGATAGACCAGTTGAGTCAGTAAATGAGGATTTGAGTCAGTAAAGGAGTTTAGCATTGAAAATTTGAGAAGGGGATGGTGATTCAAGGAGGAGAGGAAAAAACAACCATTAAGCAACTGAACCAAAGAGAATCTGATGCTGGGTCCTTTCAAAAAACACTTTATTTGCCTCAGAGAGAATATGAGTTGGACAAATGGATACAAAAAAATTCAATTCACTTTTTTTTTTGTTCATTTTTTTTTTTTTTTTTGTGATTTACTAGTCTGTTTTCCCATGACGCCGTACCAAATAAGGGGCTGGAAGATGGATGAATGGGTAGTGGCTTTTCCTGTCAGTTGATCCCAGTGCCCGCCCCGCCATCTCATCATTTGAGCCCCACAGCTGTGCTGATGCCATGCAGAAAAAAAAAGTCAGAGGACAGCAGAGGAGCAGAACAAAAATCCCTTAGGCTAGACGAGTAGGAAAAAAAGACCTCTGGGGATACAAGGTCAACTGGCTGCCCATTGCCCCCTGGGGCTGCTCGACACACAGGTTCAGCTGGATTTCCAAATATCTGCAGATGTACGTAGTTCCATTCTTGGATATGGGTACAAGTGAGTGAATCATACCCCCTTTTTTGATGACAGCATGTTTAATCCTTAGTCTTCATGGGACACCAAGATGATAAAATGGGCTACAGAACGTAAACGTCATACAATATATCCCCTTATCTCCCTCCTTCTGATTGAACTTCTGTTTATTTCCACCAGAATGTAGCAACTTGTCACATCCTAATTCCCGTCTTCCCCGTGTGTCTAATTTTGTAACTATTGCTGTTTGTCCAGGCTGCCTGTGCAGTCATCACTCATACTGTTAAATATTGGAATTAGACTTCGAGATTCAATTCAATTTTTAACCCTGTTGTCTTGGAGCTGCCGATTGGCTACAGCAGGGTATCTTTACAGTGGCAGGGAAATGAGGTTCAGTCCGCCTATCACGTCACAGAGACTAATGTAATTCCAGCCAATCAGACGGTAGTATTTAAGGCCGGACAACCTATACAAGCAAGGCTGGTTGAGTGGAGCATGCTGCATGCTACTCTTTTGGTAATATTATGAAACATTTAAGCACTCCTGCAGGGGAAGCTTCAGGTTTCAGTGAAGACAGCGACAGCTCAGCATCGGCAACTTTTGTTTAGGAGGTATTGCGGACAAACAAGGTAAAAAGACGGCTGTGTTGTGGAGGAACTTTTTGCGGTATTAATTCCCACGTCGACCGTTTGTTTTTGCACGGATCATTAACTAAAATTTGATTTCAGTTTGCGATCCGCTCATGATCTCGCCTTTTTAAATGTCGCAAATGTGTTTAAGGGCAATGCAAAGTGAACCTTAAGCGAAACTGGTGGCTGTAAGTTAAAGAATGAGGTGAATTATCTGGGGGAAGTTGCGCATTTATAAATGCATATTGTGTAAATAAAGAAAAATGTGGAGGAACCGTCCAGGTCGACAAAACTTGCCCTGGGTCGCTGACACGATAAATGATGAACGGCTCGGCGGCGCGGTTGGAAAGGCTGAGAGACACTGGTCTACGACACACACAGACACTCAGACTCAACCGGAAGCAGCCGAATGGAGAGAAAACGCGGCTGAAGGGGAGGCATTCAGTCAAGGTCGAAATGCTGTGGACACCAACCAATGAAGATCAAGCTGGATGATGTCAGATGGAGATCAACCTTGCAGGGAGACTCGAGGCAATGTTGCGCATTCTGTTTTCCGGAGACATGGCCGACCGTTGATATACCCAGGGATGCAGTCCGGCCAAAATGGCTACAAAATCATGGGCTGGACTGAATCATCTGCAAAGGAAAGAGGTCGATGTGTAGGTTTTGTTATGTTAGAATACGCTGGCAGTGCTGGCCAGCCTACCTGCGGATAATGTTTCCCGCCGTCCGCTGTGTTTTTCTTCACTGTCTGTAAGAGGCTCATACTTCATGGGGCATGACGTCACCATGAATCGAGGGAGCGTTCCTCTAGAGGGCGCATTCATCATCGACGAGGACTAACTAAGCGAACCTCGGGACTTACCAGCAACACATCAAGCACGCTGGACCTCTGCTGCGTTCCACTTAATGAAGACTTCCCGCTCAACCGCATCCACACCTGGGCCAGTAAGAGCACTGCTCCGTGCTCCGTCATCCTTTTCGCAGGCAAGGCACGAGCAGACCGGTGACAAGCTCCAGCAGATGCTGGAAACAGAAGAGAGGCTGCAGGCCTGTTTTAAGTCAGTGGACTCAGGCAGATTCAGAGACTCTTCACTAGACTGGCACAAATATGCAACAGTTTTTACAGACTTCATTAAAAAAGACTACAGTCCATATCCTTGGCTGTCAGAAACAGTGGATTAGCACAGACGCCCAAGGTTTGATGAAAGCTCTTGCTACTTTTTACATATTCAGGTACCATCTCTGGAAAAACAATGAAACAGGTAAAGAACAGGATGGCAGAACAACCTGTGAGCACAGTACACCAGCACACGACACACATTGAACGTAGCAAGGCATTCAAAGCCTGACAGACTGCAAGCCAGAAACAAACTTGTCTCCCCCGCAACCTGGATGTATTTTGTGCGGCTTTGATCTTGCCAACAATGATCCTTTTCCACGGGAGCCGCCATAGCGTCTAATGACATTCGACGTCACAGAGTCTCCGAGGGAGATGCGAGAGGAACTTTCAGCAAAGATCATTACCCACAAAGCAGCTGGTCCAGCCAGAGTTTCTGAACTCCTGCTGTGACCGACTAGCTGATGTTTTAATGGATAATTTCAGCCTGGCTCTGAGGGAGTTTGCAGTTCCCATCATGTCCCAAAGAAAAATAAAGTTGACGGTCTGTATGGTCACCGACCATTGGTGCTGGCACCCATTGCCACGGGCTGCTTTGAAAGACTGGTGGTGGTGCATTTAAAGACCAATATCCCAGACAGTTTGGGTCTCCTACATTTCTGGACTGCCACAACAGATCTTTAGAGGACACCATCTCAATTGTACTCAATTTTACTCTGGCTCATTTGGGCATTGAGCAACTTGTCAGACTACTGGTAATGGACTACAGTTTGGAATTTAACACTGCCATTGCCTTGAAGTTTGATACCAAGTTTACTGGACTTTGGACTCAACATCTCCATACTGGATTCTGGACCTTCTCACTGGTAGGCCTCAGCATGTGTTATTGGGAAGCTCAGTGGGAGTTACACATAATATAGAATAATGTGGATGGAGCAATGATTGGTTCAAAGAGAAAACCAATCAGATTATAGAGGAAGCGGGTCCAATCAACTAGAGGATTGGAACCAAGACATTTGATTGGTTGGTCCCGCCTCCTCTAATTCCTTGGACCCACCTCTTCTGCAATCTGATTGGTTATCTCCCTGAACTGAATCTTTTTTTTTCCCTTTTGCCCTCAGAACATTTTTATGAAAGTAAAACTCCCATGAGTTCCCTGGTCCTCATCATGGTTACCCCATAGGGCAGGCTGCTAAACCTTGATGTATCAGTCAATCAGTGTTTCTCAATCTGGTTCTCAGGACCCCCCAGACAGTCCATGTTTTTGCCCCTCCCAGCTCCCTGCCAGAGAGCAAAAATATGCAGTGTCTGGTTCATTCTGACCAGGGGCCAGAGCTGAGAGGGAGCAAAAACATGGACTGTCTAGGGGTCCCCGAGGACTTGTTTGAGAAACACTGCGCATGACTGCATAGATACAGCTTCAGTTCCATTATGAAGAATGCTGACAATATCACCATTATGTACCTGAATCAGTCTACAGGGAGGAGTTTGGCAGATAACAACCTCTTCCTTAATTTCAGCGTGACACAGCAGCCTGTCATCTATTACCCGGCAGCAAGATGAACAGCCATAGTCCGAATTATATTGCTGAGGGCACTATGGAGTGAATGATCAGATATAAGCTCCCTCATCATGGACCCAGTACGCATCAAGAGGGCAAAGCTACTCCACAACCAAGGACAGTATACAGGAGCCAGCCGGGGATTCATGTCACGGTCTTAAATACATAAGACAATAAACTTGAGCTTGAGTTAATTCAGTTGCACAGACTTGGTCAGGCCTGCATTAATCTTCTCTCTCCTGGGTTCAACTTGCAGATAATATAGTGCAGCCTGGCTGTAATTAACACTGTTGTTCGGTTAGCAAGAAGGGGAGGGGTCGCAAGGTAATAATTCATAGCTGTTATGTACTGAGCAGGAGATTTCATGCTCATATGTGGGAACCAAGCATCTATACCAATCTCCCTTTACCCATTTGCCCCCCCCCCACCCCATACAGGTTATTTATGCTCTGCCAAAGGGGAAGAATGACAACGACCCCTCTGGGTTTCAATCTGTCAATATACTAACGAAGGGTTCTACCTAGACATTCGATGCCTTGTATTTTTTGTCACCAAAGTGTGAAATTGAGGGCTTAGGGAAAGATTGTACTGCAGACACCATAAAGCCACACACCACACAGGGTCGCGGCCATGGGGCTCTCTGAGCTAATTAATCTTTGGTCGCTAATCGGCCTTCTCTACAGTGTGCTGGGAAGCTACCACGTAAAAACAATACGACTTAAAAAAATACATAATAGTCCTGCCTGGATATTTGCTGATATTATGCAGATTCATGCGTAACAATGTGGTTTGGGTTTTAATGAGCATGTCATTTAATTAACGAGACTGACAAGCGCTGCAGTAACAATCCTTGCGTGGGGATGAAGATGCACATTCTTTTTGGGACTTAGAGAGAGGCAGGCGTTTGCTTGTTTGTCTTTTTGCATGGTTTAGCTACAGTGTAATTTTTATTTCTCCCGAGAGCCAGTGTCAGACACTGGCTTTGTGTCGTACTTGCGAAAGAGCCTTTCGGTAACCTCTTGCTGAATATCATCACTGTTTCTACACATATACTGTACCAAAACTAATCCCCTTTTGATTGCATGCTCTGAATTCTTCTCCTGTAAAGAAAGATTTGGTCTACATTTGCAACTAGGTAGAAATCATTACTACTAAACTGGCCTGGTCCTATTGGCATCCCATCCAGGGTGTCCTCTGCCCAGTGTCCTGTGCTTCCCTGGATCGGCTCCAGGCCCACACTGACCCTGGACCACTCCGAACCACTCTATATGTCATAAGCCATAGATAGCGGAAGACCAAACACAGAATTACACAATAACAACAAAATGGGTGACGGGCACAAACTCTCAAGGAGTCAACTGAGAAATAAACACGAAGGAAGGTCATCTGACTCACCCTATGGCTTTCTGGGAAGTGGAGTCTTTGGTGGACAGTCATTGACCAAAATGCTGCACCACACTTCATATTAAAGGTTAAAATAACACTGTCCATTTTAATAGCCAGCCACATGTAAGTGCTATGCCAAGGAGCTTTATACATTTCATGAGTCTACTTGATATGCAGGGATACATATTTACTCCAGAGGCTGCTTTGCTTCAGATCCGATACCTTGCTTTCACATCTGTTATCATGCTTTTTAGCTTGGCTATGTCTATGAGAGCCATCCCAACACGTTTCAAACACTCCTGCCACGCCGGTGCTCAGCTGCGGAAGGATGTGTGTGTTTGGAATGGAATCAGACTGGAAGCTCTTGAAGGCAGAAAAACCTGGCAGGAATCCACTGCTTTCCCTTATTGGACGGGCATGAGTCACCGCTTTCCCTTATTGGACGAGCATGAGTGGCTCGCTTCCCCTTATTGGACGAACATGAGTCACCGCGTTTCCTTATTGGACGGGCATGAGTGGCTCACTTTCCTTTATTGGACGGGCATGAGTGGCTCGCTTCCCCTTATTGGACGAACATGAGTCACCGCGTTTCCTTATTGGACGGGCATGAGTGGCTCGCTTCCCCTTATTGGACGAACATGAGTCACCGCGTTTCCTTTTTGGACGGGCATGAGTGGCTCGCTTTCCCTTACTAGAATTGGAATTTAGTGATCAGTGTCAACACACAGTGCGCAACAACAAAATTTGACCTCTGCATTTGACCCATATGTGACTTTCGTGACATAGCAGGGGGCAGCTAACTCAGCGCCCGGTTAGCAGTGCTTGGGGACGGTACCTTGCTCAGAGTATCTCAGTGGTGACTTGCTGGTGGGGGATTCGAACCTGCAATCTTTTAATCACAAGTGCACTTCCCTAACCATCAAGCCACCACTGCCCACTTACAGGACTGGCCTGAGTGGCTCGCAGCTGGACTCACAGTGCTGCCGGCCTTGGGCCAAGCAGAGATGCTCTGGCTGGCCTCGCGATAGTGATCAGACATAATATGAATATTTGATCCCAGTACTGTCCACTGAATGGGATGTGTCACTCTAGTCCAAAATAATGCAGCCTTCTCCCCTCATTCTGCTCTAATATCCTTTCTTTTATTCTGATTCATTAATTTTCTCATTTCCTTTGATCCTGCCATGTCTTCCTGGCTCCTTTTTGTGTATCGTCTTCCCTCCCTTCCTGTGCAGTGCCCCCCCCCTCCCCCCCCGTCCTTCCCATTCCCTCCATTTTATTCTTCCTATATGGACTTTATTTTCTCCCAACTATGACTCTCTTCATTTCCCGTCGCAGTCCTGTTTACCTTCTGCTCGCCCCTTAATTCTGGGTGCCGCTCTCGTTCCTTTCCCGCCCCCTCCCAGCCCCACTGACTTCACCAAAATGCTTGACCTCCTTTTCATCTGAGTCCCCCAATCAATAATTTAGAGTCCTCCTACAGAGACGGACGACTGACAGACTGATTAAACAAGAGACGGGAGGTAAAGAGGGAATGAGCACAGGAGAATGAGTGGGAGAGAGAGAGAGAGAGAGAGAGAGAGAGAGCGAGAGAGAGAGAGAGAGAGCGATGGAGCAAAAGTCAGCTGAGACGTGGTGGTCATGTGGTGCTATGCCTTACAAAGCTGTGTCATGTGTGCATCATAATTAACCAGAAAAACAAGAAAGAACGTGGCAATGACTCTGACCAGGGGCCAATATAGAGATAGGGCCACAGGCCTCAGCTCGAATCTGATTGGTCCCCAGAGTGCCCTATCCCCTGTCACTCACCAATTCAAAACGTATCATTGGTTGGCCCCTCTGTACAAACCATGTCCCCTCTTATGCTTCCCACATTAAAAAAAAAGAACTGCTGTGAAATCTCACTGACCATCCCTGCCCTCACCAACATGAATACTCTTTGGATTGTGCTGTTGACTCCTCCCCCCCGGTTGAGTGTGTGTGCGTGGGGGGGGGGGGTGGGTGGTTGTATGTTCTTCCAAAATTCATGCAAAAAGTTTGGTCTCCAAAAACATGGTTAGCTGAACGCTATGACTGGGGCTACATGCCTGGTCTGTACCATATGCTTCATGGGATAGACTCCAGACTTGCTGTGACACAGCATACCAGAGTCATATGGAAGATGGGCGTGCCTGCTAATTTTATCCAATTATTCGCGGAAGGATAAAGAGCTGGGGATTCTGGGGTTATTTACTGCCAGCACCAAGCCTGCATTTAGTCAAAATCCATCAGTGAGTAAGCAAGAGTTAAGATTTCTAAATCCACGTCTGGTATCAATTAGGAGAAGATAATCTGTTGCGATGATGATTAAAAAAAAAATCTGATATTGAATTCAAATCGGTCTTACAGTTAATTTTAGAATGACAAAAGTATAATATCGCCAGATGAAATTGGTGGAATTGATACACGCATTTGAATCTAATAATATGCACCATTGTTGCTGCTAGAATCATGGACAAGAAAACTGTGAAGTGGGTGAAAGGAATGGGAAGCAATAAACCATCGACCAAATAGCTATTTTGTTGCGACAACTCAACAACACAAAGATTTGTGCATTATCTGTCGTTGGTATTGTTATACGGTCAGATACGTTATATTCTATAACATAAATATAAGTAGTAACACTGTTGCCCCACACCAACTGTCGGTCTAAAACGCCTTAAAATTTCACCGCCTCTTTGCATTTGGAGTTGGCTTGTTTTCCCCATCTTGCTTGGGATTTGCTCCGGGATCGTGCATTTCTTTCCGTCGTCCAAAGAACCGCCCATGTGTGAGTATATGTGTCCTGCGTTGGGACTGGGGTCCCGGGCGGGACGCCAATCCAAACGCGCGTTGTGCTGCAGGTTAGACAAGATGGATGAATGGATAACCGTGGAACAGTTTTTAATTGTTTTGTTTGCGGTTTAATCTGCTTTGCTTTGTCTTCGCTGAAAAAAGGATCTTGCAAGTTGAAACAAAAAGTTTACCGCAGCGTAGCCTATTTGCCTAATCCTTCACGGAACTTGAAATGGCCCATATTGCACTCGGTTTTTCTGTTCCTCCTCCCGCCCGTTAGCTTCCCTGAGTTTATTTCTGCGTCTGCTCTTTTCATTACGCTGCTGACACTCTTCCTTTTGTAATCTCTGAGCCTGGAGAAGCGCTGCAATAATGACGTGCCTTGTTATTTTTATAGCCGATATATTCCACGCCGAAAGAAAAGCCAGTAGTTTTTCCATTTATTCGGCCATTATAAGGGAATGAGCGAGGTGGCCTCGGCGCCAAGAAGAGTGACGTTTAGGTCCAGTAGGTGGGCAGGAAAGCGGTGCGTCTCGGCATCTCGATACATTTACGTTACATTTCCATCTATCCAGTTGTTTAGGTTTAGTTTCATTGACGGAAAGCTGATCAGTAACTCTGGGTCGCCAACTCTGGTCAGCTGGCTGGAGCGAAGTTTTCAATTGGAGACAAGTCTATATACACACATATTTACATGCACGTAATAGTTTTATCACCTTGTAAATAGTATGCAGGGTTTGCAAACTACCCCAAGGCTTTAGATGAAGCTAATTTTGGGTTTATAATAGAATAATGCAGATTATTGTACGTTACATGCTTGAGAGTTGGCGACCCTGGTTAACCTCCTTTTCTTAACTTCATAATAAAAGTTGGTTACAGGTGTAAATCTTACAAAAAAAAATATTCATCCATTAATTTTCTGTAACCGCTTGTCCCATTTAGGGTCAACAAACAGCAAAGAAAGAAATAAATAAGAAATGATCCAATTCATCCATATTTAAGATGGGGTTAGTTGATCCTTAAGAAGACGGTTTAGAAGGATACTACGTTCTATTCTATTAATGAAACACACACATGCAGAAGTTGTCATAGCATTTGAAAATGACGTTTATTTTTGTTGATTGACTGCTGCGCCTGCCCACTTAGTGACGACTTTATAGTATTTCCAGTTCTTCCCACCCAATTATTTTGCACTTGTTTCTGGTCAATTGAAGCTTAGTGTTGATCGCACTTGTAACTTGGTTCCATGACTGCTCAAAGCCTGTGGTGCAATCTGACTCACTGGTACGTAAATAAATGTAATTTTATTTTATTTGAGCAAATAATCTGGTTGTGTAGGTTGGTAACAGTTGATTTTTATTTTCTTGACTCTCATGTACTCTTTGTTGTGTATAAGGAATACTTTGGTCATATTTAAAGTATTTAAGTCATCTGATTGACTCGTCTCCTAGCACAGTGAGACCAGTGTTCGTTCGTGGGTTTTCCTTAAACACGCATGGGCTCATATGTGTAATAGCGCCATCTGCTGTACGCTAGTATAACTAGACACTGAGCTTACGTCGAGCGTTCCCAGGCCAGCTGCAAGACAACGGCAGGTGAGCAGAGGAGCGGAATGGTACCACCTCAGTCGGCAGCCATCTGACTCGTTTGTCTTCACTCTGATTGTTCTGTCAGCATGACACACGGCTGTTGTTTTAGCATATCATGTTTCGAAGCGGCCGTGCGTTCACTGGGAATTGAGAGGCAGAGGGATTGGCTGTTGCCGCTTTGTTTGGACACGCTAGATAAACACCTGGAACTCTGCTGCCCCTCCCTTTCGGCGACGTCATCGTCGGGATCCAGCGCCGCTTTGATCGGCACCCAAGCCTGAATTTCAGATACTAGGGTGTTTAAATAGCGAGCATGTGTGTGAACTGACGTAATTTCAGAGTAAGAGCGAGCATGCCTGCTGCCGAGAGGATAACCCAGCACCAGCTGAGGGCCGACGCAGACTCAGAGAGGAGGGAAGGCGGGAAATGATTAGCGGCCCTGGGCTGCTCTCTCTACCAATCAATGGCCCTGCCTGCGTATGCAGCCCAGTTCCCCATCCCTGCTCGCTCACGCTCAAACTGTCCACCTTATTGCCATCTGCTCCGCGCTGGGCCCCGCTCTCCCCGGGCAACTTCTTTTTTCCCCCCCGACATTATGATGACTTAAGTGCCGAACCGACCGGGATGTTTAACACGTACATTCATTCAGCTGATGTTTTTGTCCAGAGAGAAGTACAAGCAAGGCAGATAATAAAACAAGGAGCTGTCAAGGAGCCAACTTGCATATAAGCGCAGCTCAGCTAAGCGTGCATTGAATGGCCGGGGCTACGTGCAACGGAGCAAGAGCTATACATTATATTGCAAAAAAACTGAAAGAACATAACAGAGGAACAATTCGGACCTAAAGGGGTGGAGTGCAGCGAGAATGGGAGGGGGGCCAAGAACTGCACCTTGAAGCACAATGGGTGTTACGCCATGTGCCTTAGACACCTGCATTCCCTCGGATACCTGTAAGTTTATTCCTAACAGGTAACCCTAACATTCTCAGAGCAGTCCGGATGATGCCAAACCTGAGAGAGAGTGAACATGAGGATCTGATGGTTCATCGTGTTGCAGGCTGCACATACACCCAGCAGGATGCGAAACGGCGACCTAGATGCAATTCTTGCAGATCGCTGACAGATAACAGTCAAGAGGGTTGCTCTTGGTGAAGCGACCAGCCCTAAAAGCACACTGTACAGCGTCCGGCAGATCGTTGCGTGTGAGGCTCAGAAACCAGATATTCGCTGTCAGATTTATTTCGATTTGTTTATCATTTTGAATAAATCACAATAGTAATTTATTTGCCTAACAGCTGTTATAACTTACTGTTATTATTATTTTGCATCGCACTGGTGTGACCCATTAATATTAATCAATGCTAAAAATAGCACCCCGTCTCATAGCGTGACATTGACGTTGACTTTGAAAATTCCTCTTATTCCGGTCAGTTTAATCCCTTAATTGATTAGATGCAGTTCACTGCGAACACACATAGCCGACGTGTATACGCTCCATATACCA
The DNA here is from genome assembly GCA_015164015.2 of Brevimyrus niger. Classification (NCBI taxonomy): domain Eukaryota; kingdom Metazoa; phylum Chordata; class Actinopteri; order Osteoglossiformes; family Mormyridae; genus Brevimyrus; species Brevimyrus niger. Next base: position 5,468,331 of record JAABNY020000095.1, on the reverse strand, counting down.
TCCATCCAAGTCACACGCAGGTAAAAAGGGGTGTGTGTGAGGTCATATTTAAAACGATAATGCTGCGTTTCTGTGAAGCTGCAGAAAAAAAGCTTAATGTGAATCAATGGATATAATTAAGAACGATCCATCCATCCGTCCATTTTCCGTAAGCTGCTTATCCGATGCAGTGTAACAGTGAGCCTGGAACCTATCCCAGTGAACATCACAATCTATAGAATCCTTTCAGAATGCCAATTGTCATTAAACTACTTATTAAACTGGTTATGATATCATTGTATGAGGGGGGTGGGAGAGGTGGGCGTGATAGTGAGGTGACGACTGTGTCGAGGCTTCTCTTTCATCTCTGGCTATCCATCCATCCATCCATACATCCATCCATTTACTGTAACTGCTTGTCCTATTCAGGGTTGCAGGGGATCCAGAGCCTGTCGCAAAGGCTACGGGCACAAGGTGGGAAACAACCCAGGACGGGGTGCAAACTCGTCGTAAGGCACACACACACACACACACACACACACACACACACACACACAGACATACATCTAGGGGCAATTTGGTAATTGCATTTAATTGCCTGTGTGGGGAAACCGCGTTGTCAGTGACGATATGAAACAAGCTTTATTGTCTCTCAGGTCCCCCAGTTTGTTAAACCCCCAAAACACTATGTACAAATGTAGTCTCCGTTCTGTGGCCTCCCATTTCCCCGGATGTTCGCCAAGTTTCACAACCATTACAACGCACAAGAACCAGCCCTCCCAGTCTTTTCCCTGCTGTAATATTCGGCACCCAGGGTGTGGCACGGCCTGCCACGGCATCCCTGTCCCATTCGACAGGAAATGCAGAAATGGCCAAACATAACGTTTCCCTGATCAAACAGTGCGCCGTAATGGCCACTTAATAATCCCATAAGCAAATCAGCATGGCAGGCACTGGGCAGCAAGTCGCCGCACTAAATGTGAGTCACTCTGCTGAAAATGTATTGGCCTGAAGCGGCCAAACTGGCAGAAAGGCGAAGTGCTGAATCAGGAAGCCAGGGCGAAGCTTTTAATGTCATATAAATATACCGGACAGTTTCATCTGTGCGCATTAAAATCTGGGCCCTCAACCCTCCCATCGACAGAACGAATGCAAGCATCATCCTACTTCTCGTTTCCTTGCCAGCAACATTCTTTTGAGGAAAAATTATGCTGGTATAAGTGTTTATATCATGTCAGATTAGATTAAATGACGGCAGTATCACAGCTTCTACGCTATTTTCCATTGCTTTCAGGGACTTTTAGCGTAAAACGATATTTTCTGTCTTGGTCACGACATGTTTCAAAAAATTAATCTTATGCCATAAGTAGTGTGGTATTGATCTACACTTTATGGACAAAATTATTGGGACACCTGGCCATTACAATGACAGGATCTTTTATAACATCCCATTCTAATCCATGAGCATCCATATGGAGTTGGTTCCCCCCCTTTGCAGCTATAACAGCTGCCACTCTTCTGGGAAGACATTCCACAAGATTTTGGAGAGTGTCTGTGGGAATTTTTTGTCCATTCATCCAGAAGAGCATTTGTGAGATCAGGCACTGATGTTGGACGTGAAGGTCTGGCTCGCAATCTCCGCTCTAGTTCATCCCAAAGGTGTTTGATGGGCTTGAGTTCAGGGCTCTGTGTGGGTCAGTCAAGTTCTACCACACCAAACTCACCCACCTATGTCTTTATGGACCTTGCTTTGTGCACTGGGGCACAGTCATGCTGAAACAGAAAAAGGGCCTTCCCCAAACTGCTCCCACAAAATTGGAACCATAGAATTGTCCAAACTGTCTTGGCACGCTGAAGCATTGAGAGTTTCCTTCACTGGAACTAAGGGGCCCAGCCCAACCCCAGAAAAGCAACCCTATACCATTATCCCTCCTCCACCAAACCTTACAGTCGGCACAATGCAGTGAGGCAGGTAACGTTCTTCTGGCATCTGCCAAACTCAGACTCATCCTTCACTGCTGGACACTGAAGCGTGATTCGTCACTCCACAGAACATGCTTCCACTGCTCCAGTGTCTAGTGGCAGTGTGCTCTACACCACTGCATCTGAGACTTGGCACTGCACTCAGTGATGTGAGGCTTGCATGCAGCTGCTCGGCCATGGAAGCCCATTCCACGAATCTCCCAATACACAGTTTATGTGCTGGGGTTAATGCCTCTGTGGGAGTCTGGAACTCTGCAGTTATTGGGTCAACACGGAGTTGCTGACTTGTACCTGCTATGCACCTCAGCACTTGGTGACTGTTACTTGGTGACTGTTACTTGGTCTGCCACATTGTGGTTGAGTTTCTGTTTTTCCTAAACACTTCCACTTTGGAGTAATACTACTAACAGTTGCCCGTGGAATATCTAGCAGGGACCTTATGACAGTACCATGCTTGAATTCACCGACCTTTTCAGACCGACCCGTTCTTTCACAAATGTCTGTAAGCCTGACTGCATGGCTAGGTTTTAATTTTATACACCTGTGGCAATGGGTTTGAATGAAACAGCTGAATTCAATGATTAAGAGGTGCGATCCAATACTTTTGTCCATATAGTGTGTAGTACAACTGAATGCGCACACATAAAGGAGAAAAGGCATCAGGGCTCACAGATTACAGGTAATTCTCCACATCTGTGGGATGCAAATGTCATGGGTTGTCAGCAAAACTTGCCTTCCCAGTAGGCAAGTTTAAGGAGTACATTTTTTTTTTTTTTAAATCACCCATCTCCCTGTTTTCACTGAAGCTAAGTTGACATGCATGAGAGAGAACTCTCCTTTAGCCAAAGATCTGAAGGCCAGTCTTTACTTCATCAGACATTTTTTCACTTGAGCTTGTGGGCATCAAAGCAGCGCCTGACCTAGACGTGCACTATACATACACCCCCAACTTCTCCAATGAAACCTCAGATTGTTGTATTAATTTTGTTTTTCACATCTAATCTGACACCGTATTCTTTGATCTTCATCCTCCTTAACTTCATGAAAAGGCTTGGGAACCCTACCATACATGCTTAATCAATTTCATCTCTCTATTGCTGCGCAGACAATATTCTTTGCGCATGCAAAATGTAAATAAATTAATAACTTTTATTGGCTTGACACATGACTCCTGAATTAATTGAATGGAGGATAAAGGCAAAACGAAGAGACGGGTTTCAGAAAACCAGCTTCCAGGTGCTGTGATTGGAGCCATGGCACCATGTTAATGCTCACAACAGTGACCTCTGCTGACAGAAAGGGAAAACGCAACTGCCATAACGAAACGGGTCATGAAACCATCGAAGCCAGGCGGGCAAAGTATCTTTGGGGGGCCCTGCACCCCCAAGACGAGTCTAAGGACTCTGGAGGCTCTAGGCCGAAAACTCCATGCCCCCCCCAACTCCCCTTCCCCCTGCATGGTCAAATTTATTTATTTATTTCTCCTTATTTTTGGTTCCTCTCCTCCGTTGTCTTCTGACTTACTTTATTTAATTTCTTTCCTTCCTTTTTCCTGTTCTGCATTACTCTCTCCAATGGTGTTTTATGCATCACAACACATCTATGTAAAGCGCTTTGGGACGACATTTACATTTAAAAAAAAAAAAAAATTCTTTGTGGCCAATGCTCTGGGGTCCCACATAAATGTGTAGACTGAGTGGTGAAAAACTGCAGCGGCAGCCAGAAACAGCATCAACAGAAGTCAATTATTTATATAAGTCTTCTCTTCGAATGGGGGAGACGGAGATAGCAAAGACAGACCAGCAGGAGGAGCTGTGCTTAAGGAATGCTGTACAAGTCTCAAGATTTCTTCGTCCTTCGCACATCATGAACGCAAAAAGGCTGGTCTTATTATACTCTTAGACGATTTTCTGAATTGTTTGGCATATTTTTGGCGAGTAGTGGCTAAGAGGACAGATTCAGAACCTGAAGACGGCTTGGTCCAACCTTAGGTCTGCTGTAGTACCATTGCGTAACCTACCCTAACTGTCCCAGATAATAGAAAAAAAAAATCAGGGTATATAAATGGAAAAGAAAAATCTGTATATTGCAGCACCTAAGTAACTAACGGTAATTACTTTAGTGAAGGATCCTCTTGCACTAATGAGGGAAATGTACAAATTGTAGCACCGTAAAAGGCAGCTTTGGAAAAAGCTGAACCAAACGCGGCAGACGGAGGTTGCAGCAGAAAGTTGCCGGGGCAAATTTTAGCACTGTCTTGGCATTGCACTTTACTGTCAGATTGGGCAGAAGGACCAGTTCCTTGTTTTGCTCAGACTGGATTGAACCAGCTAAGCCATATGTCTATGGGACGATTTCCCTGATGGGGCACTGACTATCGGTGATATTACCTGGTGGTGAATGCTTTGCAAATACCATGTTGTTAATATGCAGCACGCAGATTCGTTAAATAAGAAGCTAATAGCGGCATCTACGGTTCAAAGACCTCCTCTGCCTGCTTACGGCGTTCGTGACTCCTGAGTATTAGCGGCGTCTGTGGCCTCCCATCGGTCCCAAGCGCAATCATCTGGCTTGATACCTCTCGCATTGCATGCGCGGCTGTGTTCTGTAGATTTCGCGACACGGCGCCGCTTTTCGCGAGCCCTCCGCTCCCTATCTGAGGCTCGCCGCTTCCTCTTCGCCTCCCATTCGGCATCCTCGCCGTCTCTGATCTGCGCCGCTCCCTTTCCTCTGTTCCTACCTCCACGCCTCTCTCGCTCCCAAACTCGCTCCTAATTATTTTCCCTAGATTAGCTCCCCGGTGATTTTCCCGCATCTGGTCTCGGTCTCACGTCCGACCGGCATGGGGAGAATGGGAATCCGGGGCGGGATGGGGGTGGTGTGGCGTGACACCCGAGAGAGGGTTAGGGTTAGATATTGAAGGCATTACAGGGCAGGCTGAAGATGATTTCTGATGGATGGATTTATGCTGGTGTATGAACCAGACCCTATGTGGAATACTGAAAAAAATTACCATTATTTTTGGTTTCCGTTCCAGCCATAGTGTCCTCTGCCTTGCGGCCTGATCCTGTGGATTTACAATGGCAAGCAATAAAAGGTCCTGTAGGTATATTGGCCAGGAGTCTCAGTATTGTAGACTGTATTAAAATCCATCCATTTATCTTCTATACCCGCTTGTCCTATGCATCCTGTCCCAAAAGGGCACAAGGCAAGAAGTAACTCAGGATTTTTTTTCCATCGCTGTCACAGATTTTTATAAAATAGAGTTTTCCCATATGGCGAACCGATGACACGGGGAGGACGTGCAAACTCCACACACACGGAGCCACAGCAGAGACTCGAACCCCAGTGCCAGAGGCGTGACGTAACAACGCTAAACACTGTGCTGTCGCACCATCCCCCTGCATTAGAACATATACTTAAAAATCAGACTTAATCACCCACCACCACTTGTGCGTGTGATGAACAGAGATCGGTGACGCTGTGATCAAAGCTGGAGGGATTTTCCTTGATTGAGGACCATATGGTGACCATTAATGCCATGACTGGGGAGAGGGGGTGATTCTGTGCTTAGCTGACTGTTGATATCTTTCCAGGGCGATGGACCAAAAACCGCTACTTTTGTTCCCCTCTCTCATGGGACGTGACGTGTTTTTCATAAGCTGACATACCATCCCCCGGGAAAAGGAACGAAACCCACCGACTGTGCTTATAGACGCTAAACAAACCCAACATAGCTTTAACGCAGGACGAGGGGTTCAAACTTAAAAGCTATGAATGACATCAGAAGGGTGTTAGCCATAACTATTGTGCTGTACGTGATATGTGTCAAGTAGCTTTTAACAAAATATACAAAGGAAAACTTGTATAGCTTCCTAAAACAATTGCTTGTGTATGAATCCATCCGCCATTCATCAGCACATCTTCGAATCATTTAGTCCTGGTCTGTATGCAAGGATCAATCCAATGATGCATGGTGATTATCCGCAGAAATCTGCTCGGTGTTCATATATAGTATCAGAGAGCAGAGGTGGAAATTTCAGTTCCAGAGTATAAATCCAGACCATGATTTTGCTTCAACCAACCAGTTCAGTATTATTGCTGCGTTCCATTTAAACTCGTAACTCGTAAATAAGTTCCTAGTCGGAAATTTCAACTGGAATGCTCCCTGAAGTTGAATTCCAGCACGTGAACTCGGAGGAATTGACACAACTCTGACCTCACAATTAAAGATGGCTGCCACCCTTTCTCAACAGCAGTTAAAGCTGTAGTTTTACACTGTTTATTAGCACTAATGTCTTATTTGTGGCTCTTTAAATCGGTCACACACACAGTACTGTCCAACCTCTATCTGTGGACTTGTTGCTGCAGTGTTTTTACGAGCAAAATACCACGTAATGTGTTGTTATCCACTGATATTGCTAATGATTAATCAGGCTAGAACTGGGGCCCATTTCATTAAGCAGGATTCCTTGCATAGGCAGATAACTTGTCGGATTTAAGGTAGTTTGGGCTAAATGTAAGTCATGAAGATAAAGGCCATTTACACTGGGATACCTTAAATCTGACAAGTTATCTGGATAAGCAAAAAACGCTACTTGAAATGGGTCCTTGTTGCTAAATGGCTTTGCAACTTGTCCTAGAACGCTGTTAACTCTTGTGTGATGTCATTCCCAGTTCCAAGTTCCAACTTCCAAGGTAGAAGGAACACAAGAGTCACAGTCACAGAGTACTTAACTGGGTGGTTTGAACAAAACCATGGTCTGGATTATTACTTTCTGGACCTGAAATTTCCACCTGTCAGAGGGGCAGCCATAAGACTTTCTGTGGCAGGACAGAGAGACCAGAATGCAGTCATATATGACTGCCAATGACCCCTGTACTGACTTCTAGGCTAACACACCAGAAACAGGTTTTGTTTGTTCGCTGGTTAGCTTGTTTTCCTGTGACATCCCAAGAGCTATATCTGGGCAGGACACAAAGCCTGCTAGCAAAGATAGGGATGTATAATAATGAACAGCAACACTGCCCCTTTAAGTTTAATGTATAATAAAGAACAGCAACACTGCCCCTTTAAGTTAAATGCATAATAAAGGACAGCAACACTGCCCCTTTACGTTTAATGTATAAAAAAAGAACAGCAACACTGCCATTTAAAGTTTAATGCATAATAAAGAACAGCAACACTGCCCCTTTAAGTTTAATGTATAATAAAGAACAGCAACACTGCCCCTTTAAGTTTCCCAGATACGCTGGCCTGTACCACTTTGGAACCCATCCATCTTCATACCAGCAAATGAGATTGTAAAGTCTGCATAGGGGCCTGAATATCAGTGCCAGCCTATGCAGATATATAAATAATCATATTTAGTGCATTTTTTAGCCTGGAGTATTAATCCCCCAGAGTTCAGCCTGGGAAAGTTTCCTTTGAATATGTTTTGTTTGCACAGAACTTAGAAGAGCGTTCATTTGGCTCGGCTACAAGTTGGCAGCTGCTGGCCCAGACGGTCTCAGGTGACGCGGCACAAATGGCAGCTCTTGGACATCTTGGTAATCAAGTATTTTCCTTAGACTTTGTTACTCAAAAGCAGGACAGCATGTTTTACACGGTGAAGCTGTTACATGAAACTACAACAGCTTCTCTCCTGGGATTTGAAACTACAGCCATCTGGCATCACATATTTTTAATCCACAATCAATAGATGCCAGAGCAACACATAAAGCTTTATTTAGACGATAACCGTATTGTAAAAGATGGCTTTAACGTGCAGCCTGTGGAAGGTGTCGCCACCTCGCTGGGCTGCCAGAGCCTGTATCTCGAAATCTTACCGTTAGTTTTTTTTCTCCTGGTCTTTTTATAAAACACATTGCAGAAATGAATTCAATGGATTCAGTTTGTCTGAATAAACTGGTTTTCACTCATCGTTTGCAACAGCTGAAGCATTTTGGTTCAAAGTGAACAAATCGAAGCTCTGAAATGGATTTTCTACGTTGATAATCTCTCTCGCTCTCTCACACATATACACACATATATATACACACACACACACACACACACACACCAGCTCACTAGGCCTGGCAGGAGGCAGCCGGCTCCCAAGTTGTTTGCGCTTCTCTCCCACGCTCATCGCGACCGAGCGGCTGTTGCACAAGCAAACTAAGCGTTCAGCGAAAACAACAGCTGTAGTAGCAGCCCACTGTCATTACAATCTAATGAACCTGCAAGCCTTTCAATGCAGTTTCCCAGTTCTAATCCACTAAGACTCCCAAACGCACGTCCCACTCGCTAAACTTGTTCGAGTCTGTATGCAACATCGCACTCTTGCCTTAATTGCAATATAAAAATTAGAAATTCAGGACCAATGTCCAGCATTCTTACACTAATGAATATCTTATTTGATTTTGTAGTATGTATAAATATAAGCAGACTTAGGCCGGCTGTTTTAAGCAGCAGTGTCTGCTTTGGAAAATAATTACCTTTGGGGTAAGATTCGCGAAACCATCAGAGAATCATCGCAGGAATTGACCGGAAGAACTCGGCTGAACTTATGACCGTAATAAAACCAATTCTTTTGAGAGACTTGCATTACGTTAGTGAGTGTGTTTGGGAGCGCGTCTGATCATCGCACCGTGACTGATATTTCCGCTTCTGATCCCGCCCCACAGCCAATATAACCTCCGCGGTTTGCTTTTGCTCGCCCCTGCGGATCTAAATTCTGTTTTCCGTGGCGCAGTCATCGCATCGCCACGCGCTCTGCGGGACACGGGTCAGAGCAAAGCATGCGGAGATGAGAAATTAAAAGACGGAGAAATTAAACCATTCAATACACCTGAGGCACCACCTGCCATCCGCTGACACCCCCCAGCGCGAGGGTCAGACTTTTCTAATGATACAGGTGTGCAGGACTTCGCCAACAGAGACACAAGGTCTGAGTTAAACCCTCAAAAGGTGCCCTATAGTGGTAAATCAAGCACAATTATTATTTAAATGGCACACAATCCACATGCATTGCGTTTGTGTTTGCTTTTAAACAGCCTTTGTTTATTGGTTTTCAGCAACATTGTGGGGAGGGGGGGGTGACTGTAACCATTACTGAGCACCTAAGGCTGATTAATATTGCAGCACAAACGACCTCCCCAGGAGTTCTTGCCTGCTGTTTAATGGAAGAGAATTATTCAGCGCTGCCCTCTGCTTCGTGGAGAAGCGAGTCACAGGGGCATTAAAGCATGGCGTGTAAGACGGGTCGTGCAGGCAGGAGGCAGCGTTGTGGTTTACGGGGACTGCACAGAATCAAGAACCTGCCTTCAACCACGCCGAGTTCTAAAGAAGGATAAAATAACCACGGAAGGACATGAATAATATTCATACGCACACTGATGTCGTATGGGGAGCTACCACAACAGATAAAGCAGCATGAATTTACCTCATAAGGTGCTGGGCCACCACAAGCCAACAGAAGGGCTCCAAGGTGCCTTCATCAAGCTTCTAAAGGTGTCAGGAACCCTCACGGTCTAGGATGTCCCATTTTCGGGTGGGTTGAGATCATGTGACTGGGACGACCATGAAATATGATCTTCGTGGTTGGAAACCATGTGATCACCCACATAGACGGATTGTCGCCCTGTAACGCCATGCGCTCTCATTCCCATCAACCCACTGGGCGACACAGGCTCCGTCTTCTGAGGGGGGTGCGGATTAGGGAACCAGTTTCACTTAGTCTCAGATAGGGGGCGCTGTCAGTGAAGCTTCCCTGGGGTCCTGCGTGGTTTTTCACCACTCCATTCATGACGAAGACGGCTCACCGCCGGATGAGCGTGACAAACGGTTTATGTGCTGCAACCCAACAGTAATATCCCTCTCTCTTTGAAGTCCTTTCAAGTGCTTATGCGGCCGGCTTTAAATACAGATTTCCAAGCAAATTGGCTTGGTCTTAGCCGGACAAGAAGCCAAATACAGTTTGGCAGGTCTGCGAATAGACACCAGACAACTTTGTGTCACCGTCAATTATGAGCAGCGGCAAAGGGGGCTTGCGGTGTTACTGGATCACTCCCAGTTCGTGAGTGAACCCCCCCTCCACTCGCCCCCACACATAGCCCCCCAGGTGTGAGCCTACCAGGCGGGAGCTCCGGGTGAAAGTATGGGAAATGTGGGGGTTGTGCCTTTGATACATACTGCATAGGGTTACAGCCCCTGCACTCGAGAAGCTACACTTGGTGAACTGCTTAGGAAATACAGGAACAGAGAGTTTTACATCAATCTGACCCTCAATCTATCTGCAGGCTTGCGTCTCGCTGTATCGATATCATTCCAGTATGTACTTGTTCTGAAGCAGCTTCACACATTTTTCACATTTTTTTGTCCAGAGGGATATGTACCAAAGGAATTCGGTAATTTGGTTTTCAGTTTGAAAATGTCCCGGAACGAGGACAGTTCTGCCCCAGTTTGGAGGCTTTGAGCTGCCTGCCTCCAACTCAATCAGAAGCGTCTTGAAAAGCACTCAGGAGGGAGAACCATGTTTTCCCAGTGCCAAAAAGAAGGATCACCTTCACGGTGATTTATGTGGCGTCCCGACCTGTCAACAGCGCATGACATTTCGTTACTGAATGTTAACAATCCCCAGGGTTTCGGGGATGATTTAAAAGTACAATGGACACTTCAGTTACGTCTTAGCTGTTGATACAAGGTTTATCTTATCTTATCTTATCTTATCTTATCTTATCTTATCTTATCTTATGTTATCTTATCTTATCTTATCTTATCTTATCTTATCTTATCTTATCTGTGGGCCATCTACGAAGACGTACAGCTCTGTCCCACAGCACTTGTGCCCAGGCACTCACACAGGACTCCTCACCACTGCACCGTCATCCCACCGTCCAAAACCTTACAACGCACAAACCTGCCACGCAAGCTGTCATGAAGCAGGCCATCGTCCCGGAGATAAGAGCCCTGACCCCACATCTGGAGATGTCACCCCTGCGTTCAGGTGCCATGGCCGCTGCAGGTTGAAGCAGCAGAAAAAGCCACCAGGGCCACTGACCGGACTGTATTACATTGACGTTACAAAAATCATGTAGAAGAACACTTGCATCCGCTTGATAATGTTACGTATCTGGGTCTGCAGTGGACACAGGAACAAAGCTGCCCTTCATGTTAGAACAACCCGCGCTCTTCCATCACAATGACAATGTTCATTGACATTACCTGTTTTCTGACATTAACTGAAAATGCCATGAAAATTCCATTTGGAAACACGGAAATTAACAGGTCCAAATTAGGCTGGCCGGCAAAGTATGTTCCTAATGCATCTCTGGAACTGTAATTACTCTGAGTGCCATTTTACATACTGTAGACGTTGACATTCCATGTGGGCGGTACTTACACAAGCCTCCTATCATCACCCCAAGTGATCCAATGTTGGCAAAGCCACAGAGTGCATACGTTGCTATGGTTTCAGAGTGCACCTTGGAGATCCAAGAAAGATTATTCAGTCCAAGCCAGTCTATATCCAATGAATAGCCGATCTCGATGTAGTGATAAATTTGTCGCATTGCACAAACATCAGAGTGTGGGGTGGGGTAGCAACACCTTTTCCTACCCCCCCCCCCCCCCCCCCCCCCCCCCCCCCGCCCCACCACCTCCCTCCCCGCCGTTGCTCCCCCCCCCTTCCCCCTCG
>JAABNY020000095.1:5442820-5452976 GCA_015164015.2 Brevimyrus niger | reverse complement strand
CCTGGATGGGATCCCAGTCCATCACTGGGCACGAGGCAGGGGACACCCTGGATGGGATCCCAGTCCATCACTGGGCATGAACTTTTTAGTAAATAAAGGAATATTGACCAATGTGGTAATTTGCCAAATGCTTTTGGCAACATCATGCTATTTTATGTTAATATATTTTAATGGCTTATTAGGTCTATTTACACACTGACACTAAATATATCTTATTTAAATACTCAAAATGAGTGATAATTATACAAACCTATAGCACAGCAATGTAAAAGTAAAAGCACTAAGTTAGCTTTCCAGTCTGAGTACACAATGATTAGAAAAAAATATATTTAATGGTCTTCTGAACAGGTGGGAATCTGAGAAAAGTACATATTTGAGTGTGCAGAGATGCCCCCATATGGGCAACCACTGACCACGAGCTGGACAGTGGCCACAGCAGGAAGGCCGTACAGTGTCAGTGAGCCTTCAGGATCTTTCTGAAGAACTGTATTCTGGAGACTGCCAGTGTTATAGAAATCATATTTCCATCCCTGAAATTGGGTTGGGGAATTTAATCAAGCCTGCACAGAAGTTTATCTGTTTGTGGAATTGCCCACAGTGGTTACAGCTGTAATTATATTCACAGTTACATAATGGCTTATATTTTGTGACTTTGTTGACATACTTTATTGACATTTTTTTTTTCCCCTTTTCTTTCGCTTTTGGATTTTGAACCAAATGTGAGATTTTTGTTCCAGACCAGCTGTCCTTGTTTAATTTGGATTTGTAAATAAATTTTTCCTGTTCCCCCCCCCCCCCCCCCCCTCTCTCGTTCATTTCTTTTACAATCCCTGGCTCGGAAAGTCGTCCTTCTGGTTTATCTAAAATAAACACCGGCTGGAGCCGAAGCATTGTTAACGAGTTAAATCTTAATTGAAGGGCGTCGAGAAAATGACGGGGATAAACACGGCGTGCAGCGCCCCCGGGATGCCGGCCTGGCGAGCCGCCCGGTCCAGCCGACTGCGTGGGCCACCGTGTGGCACTGACGGTCAATATCTGACACGGCGGGGGCCACAGGGGCGGGAGGAATTATTAACTGCGGTCAGATGGTTATCAGTGGATAAAAACCATCGAAAAAATGCACACGAAGGTCAACATGAATATGAAAACAAGTTAGCCTTCACCAAAATTGTGGCCTCTTCAATAAAGAGAAGTGAGCACTCAAATTACGCTCCAGCAGATACATAGATGGATAGATCTGTCCGTTAAATCGATGAATCGCTGAAGTCGCGCATTGTTTTCAGGAGCATCACATAGTAGCGTGCGTGTTCATTATTATGAACCGTTGTACAGTGGTACCTCGGTTCTCGAACTTAATCCGTTCCGGACTCCGGATCGAATTATTCCCATAAGTAATAATGGAAAACCAATTAATTGCTTCCCGGCCCCCCAAAATTACACCTGGATATGTTTTTTTTTAGCATTTAAACACGAAATGAACAGGATAAAACAAGAAGGGCATTTTTCTTAATGGCTTCCAAAACAATAAAGATCTTATGCCAACATTACCTGTCCTGCCCCGATCGTCCGCTCGCCGTGTGCCACGCCCCTTCGTTAACCTCGTGTGGGATCCCCATGTGATCAGCTGTTGCTGGTTGTTGTCATTAGTCCTCTGTATTATGTCCGGTCACTGGGTGTGTTCAACTTTCTTACAGCGCTGGCTTAAAGCAACGCATTCTGACGCATTCTGATCCTGACGCAATGCATTGTTAGATGCATTGCGACCTCTCACCCGGCTGCACAAACTGCAACCGCCTCTGTGACGACACACCTTTGCCCTTGTTGGCTGAAGAGTTTAGTTACACACATGATGTTTGTATCCCAGGCAGTTCCAGTGCGTAATCTGCTATTTCTCCTGAATATCACGAAAAGCAGTGAGAACTGATTTTCAGTTTATTTACCTGGCAAAATAAAGTTACAATAAATTACAAAAATGCTGTAATAGTACATGTAAGTTAGTGGTTTATTTTTTGTTAATTAATGTAATGTTGCGCTGCTTTATTTGCAAGAATTGAATTGTAGCATGACTCATCTCTTGGCACGTACAATTTATATTAGGTCAGCATTCACGATTCAACTTCTAATATTCAGATCAAGTTCTAGGTCAAACTGGTTTGTTCGACTTTCAAGAAATTCGGGTTCTAGTGAGTTTGAGAACCGAGGTACCACTGTATTTAATTTTTTTTTTTTTTTACATAATAGGCTTTATAGCGATCTGGAAGTAGGAATGTAACCCCCAGTTAAGAGACCCACTGAACCACTAACATATACAAACCCTTTATATGAAGAACAGTAATAGCAACATACAAAATACTCTAAGGAGCTGCAAATAAAATTATAAATAAAATTGGCAAGGGGTGGCTTAATGGTTAGGGAAGCGCACCTGTAAATTGAAAGATTGCTGGGTTGAATCCCTAACCAACAAGCCCCCATGAGGTACCCTGAGCAAGGAACTGCTCCCAAGCACTGCTCCCTGGGCGCTGAATGTGTTTCATGCAAGACAATTTTCCACGGACCAGACGTCATGTGCACATATTATAGACTGAAGAGATAGTTCATGGTCAGGACCTGCATAACAATAAAATGAAATTGATTTTCATTTGTGAAAAGCTATCCCGCTGCCTGTTTTTAATGTTTGGTCAGTTTGTACGGCCAAACACTGCGCATACCTGCGACAATTTTCCAGGCAGTCTATCATCAGTGACTGGAGTGCTTACCGTCCCAATATGGCGCCCGTACATGAGTACATGCAATCGCAAACGCGGTATTTACCTTTTAATATCTATGACAAAACTGTGAAAGCCACACAGACGGAAGTGATGGGGAGACTATCATGGCCCGTATTTACAAAACATCTTAAAGCTAAAAATGACTACTAACTTGCCTATTTATGAGAAACTCCTCAAAATAATGGGCGTGTCAGTCCTAAATGTAGTTTTTTTTTTTTACTAAGACCAATTAAAGTCCAAAGCCCCATAGCGCTAAAAGTAGCACCTAAGCCTGAGAGAACTAAAGGGTAGTCTAGAGAACTCCTAAGTCACTAAGACCAATTCACAAACCGTCACCATGTCTTGGAAACATTGAACGAACGCTGAATTATTTAACGAGTACCACCTCAGTCGGGAGGAAACAATGGTTGTTGTGGCGCTTGTAAGGGATGCAAACATCTCCAACAAACCGAAACAATCCAATCATGTACGGTGAAAACTGCTTATAGTGAATTATAACCGATCCCCCCCCCCTTTGTCTTAGGCAGGTTACCATCTAATTGACATTTGTATATTCATTACATGAATATAAGGTAATAAAACGGACTGTGTCGCTATGTACTGAATTTTATTGACCGATTCAAAATACAGTACAGCTGTTACAAACGCGCACTTTTCAAATGACTGAACTGTGCATAATTAGAATACACTAGCTAATATATCCTTATAATGAATAAAGGGAAAAACGTGTCCTTAAATTTTAGGTTATTTGTCTTTGGAGGAAATAAGACATCTTACATTTTTTTCAAATTTATTTTTAATTTCACAGCATGTCCTTTTTAGTGTTCAACAGGAATAAATATGTTTCCTAACATAAGTGAAAAGATAGATGCAAAAACAACCTGTCCACTACAATGGGCATAAATGAATGGGTGGGGTCTCAGGAGGATATTGTACTACCTTTGTACGATACCTTTGTGTAACTTCGCTGCTGTTTCTCATTGGGTCGGTTTTTATCAGTTTACCATAAACTGTGATGAGTCTATATTTGTCATTGAAAGAAAATGACATTCTTTTTCCGTGATATTTTCTATGCACTCATCATTAGCCTCGGGTACCTATAGCCAGAAGCAGACGGGCAGGTTACCCGCAAGACAAAGTAGGGCGATCAAAGTAAAGTTTAAAAAGAATATCGTAGTTGTAATTTTCTTACATATGTTGTACTTTTAAAAAAGACCAAAAAATACTTTAAACCTGTTTATTTGGTTACTATAAGCGGATGATTTAAACAGTATTTGTACATGCAGTAATGATTTTGTCCCACGTTTTTTGTTGATTATAATCGGTTACTCAGTATAACCATACTATACTATACTATACTATACCAACTATAAGTGGTTTCCAATGTAGTTGTGTTTATGGGATGTTGCGCGTCCATTTTCACCAGCACGTACCGGTCTCATCAACCACGCTCCGTGGTTATTTCAGGCAAGCTCGTGCATGAGAACGGACGTAAGCCATTGCGATGGAGTCTTGCACTTAGCTTGAGTCAGCTTTTTTTTCCTAACTAAAAGTTGCTCTCAGGCACTTTGTGAATAGGTTTTAGGAAAATACTCTTAGTTAAAAACTTTTTGTGTGATTTAGGAGTACTCTTAGTGGTAAGATAAAAGCCTTGTGAATATGGGCCCTGGTCATTCGAAAGAAAACACCCCGCAGCCTCCAACATTCAATAAAATGAAATTTTTTTTTACTCTTTCTATGCAGCCTAGTGGTTGAGAACTGCCATGAGACCATTTAAAAAAAACTCATCAAATAATAGTAGGTGTAGGTGTGATTAAAATAGAATCTTTGAGTAATTAAGATTAAAGTTGAACAACATGTCTTGATGGGCGCTTGTAGCTGGTCGAAGACTCAAAGCGGAAGGTCTTTGGGTTAGAGAAGAGCAGCTTTCCATCAGGTTGGAACAATGATGTGGGAGATCTGGCAGAAATGGTGAGTGTGGTCTTCACTAAGATTGTGCGACTCACACCCTGGGGGGGATGGGCAACTTACACCAAACAAGGTTCAGATGTTGACTACAACTGTGCATCATTGGAAAAAAAATGAAAGCAGTGACACTGGTCTGGTAGCACTAACAGGTGAATGAACTAAACGTAGAGTGGGCGTCTATCATCCATCCATCTGTTTATCCTGTACGGGGTTCATGGAGGGACCTGCTCAAGCAGGGGAACAGAGGAGGGAGCTTTCAAATTCCACACACACACAGCAAATTCTTTTTAAACCCTAGCCCCGGAGGTGTGCGTTAGCAGCACTACACCATCAGCCACAAAGCCGTTCTGTGAAGGGGGTAGATGTACAAAAACCATAAATCTGTTCCGCCTCTGTCCAAAGAGGAGGCATTAATCAGCCCGGTTCTCCTTAATAACCGGGACGGCGAAAGCGGCACCGAGGTGACAGAGCCTGCGGCTGACCGTGACCAAAACACAGCAGCTCCTCATAATTACTTCTGCCTCCGCCTTCCTTTTCACCCTCCTCCGTGTAATTGAGGGTTTAAGTTACTTAAACACGACGGTGGACGGCTAGTGGCCGCAATCCTCTCGGAAAACAACCTCCTTCATTACTGGAGGCTTTGCGCTACGTGCCTTCCTCACACGTATCGACCGTGACCCGCGGAAAGCGTGGAGGGTTTCTGTGCAATGTGGCAGCGGTCTCCGTTATGTTTCATTAGCGCGTACGGCCCTGTGTTCTCGGTGGCGAACGGAGCAGCCGCGCACGCTGACGAAACAAGCTGAGCACTCCCTCCACAGGAGTGGCTGGCCGGACCTGCAGAAAGAAAATGGTTCTCAACCCAGTCCTCGGGGGAACCCCGGACAGTCCACCTTTTTGCTCCCTCCCAGCTCCCAGCCAATCAGGAACACCGAATACCTGGTACAGGCACGCTGGGAGCTGAGAGGAAGCAAAAACGTGGACTGGGACTGGAAACGCTGGTTTAAAACTGGTCCACAGGGATCGACAGACGGTCCATGTTTTTGCTCCTTCCCAAAATACAGACTGTTTGGCAGGGAGCTGAAACATGGATCTTCTGTGGGTTCTTGAGGACTGGGTCAGGAAACAGTGGTTTAGAAGAGAGTCTGACTCGTGATGCTGTAGCCACAGAGAGGAGCCTTGCCAAAACTTTGATTAGTTCATCCAAAGGCCACGGAGACAGATGTCAAACATGCATTTCGCACTTATAAGGAAGCCTGTGTTCTGACATAACAATGGCATAGTAAACTACAAGGCCTTTTGTTATGTTAAACTGAAATGAACTCCAGAAAAGTTGGCGAATTTAGGGTGTAATGTAAATGACACACACGACGTATATTAGCCTCCAATTCTAAATTTGACTGCTTATGTTGATGAAAGGATCACAAGCTGAATGTAGGCCAGTTAAAATGTAACGGCAGTTGATAATGATCAAAAACAAAACAAAAACAGACAAAAAAAAAAAAAAATCTCCTACTGAGGCTTAGTGGTAATATCTTTAACTAGCGTTAGCAAAACTCAAGACGGGCAGAATCACATCCCTTACAGAACTGGAGCTATGATTAAAAAGGTTGCTGGTGTATCTTCCAGTACTGTAGATGATCAGTTGTTACATAGTTATATAAATGTTCGGACACACGGCCTCTCCCGTCGTTCGGCGACAAGCACTTATTACACAGACAGAGAGGATGCGTGGAAAAACTCAGAAAAATAATATAGACTCAGTCCACATCACACCCCATATCTGCTGTAGCCAGACATCAGAGTATCACTCGCGAAGCCCAGAAGGCAAACGCTCCGCGTTTAGATTAGAATGTGATTGTGTCCATCTCGATTTATGGAGCTGCTGTACATTTTTATTCGGTCTCCATTGTACAGACAAATAAGATGCTATGAACTGGCCTAAGCCAGGCCATTAATCTGGGGCTGTTATTTACAGCATTGAAACACTTTAAAAAAAAAAAAAAAAAAGGGGCCCTTGAGGAAACTCTCCCAGATCTGTCTGTTATTTTTTTTTACATTGTGGGCCTTAATAGGTCATCTTATCTCTAGCTGAAAGGTTGCTTTTATAATAGCTCAAATAGTGCATTACTTGCCATTGCCTAAGAAAGTGAAAAGCCTTTAGTCATAATACAAAACTATCCCGAAAGAGTTCAGTTTTTTTCCAGTATTGCGGGATCCAGCTCAGCCAATCAAGCTTCTTTTGGCAGATGCTGATTGGGTGCTTGATGTGCAGAATTGATCTCGGACACAAACTTAGCTTCTCACTGAAGAGACTCAGCCTGGTGGGTATCTTCAGTGCTTTGGTCGTGCGCCACACGGTTGCCAAAGCTTCATCATGCATCTCCAAGAGCAATCCAAGCTCTGCTTCCTCGGGTACCAAGCCCTCCTTCATTTTCACCTTTCCAGACTTTTCGAACGGCACGCTGAAAACTGAATCACTACTCGGCCCCGGGCGTCATCTTTCCACGATGCCATGTACGGCGTAGATATCATCTAATACACGGTCATTACCCTTAACAGCCTTGAAATATCCAGGATTTCAGATTCAGTGTAAGATTCGGTTTTTGAACAGAGATGCAGAAAAGGGCCCTTGATAGTTACATCACGGCAGTATCAGCATATAATAATGACGCTATATTGATCGCTGTGGGGAAATTCTTTTTGCTTACCCCGTCTTGCTCTCCATGAGACACACGTGGGGGAGGCAAGCTGGCCAGTGAAGGGCAGCCACCTGCATCAGCGCCCATGGAGGTGGGGGTTAAGGGGCCTCGCTCAAGGGCCCACAGACGTGACTATACTGCAGAGGCCGGGCTCAAACCGGCAACCTTCCAATCACAGGCACAGAGGATTAGCCTGCCGAGCCAAAACACTCTCCTAATCATAATTACCCTTCATACATTTGTCATAATTAAGATGTAGAGTGGATCTCAAGTAGAGCAAGTCAGACTAGTGTGTACTCGATGGGCTAGGGCCCGGTGCCCAGGTGGAGAGCATGTGTGTTTTCAAACACGCTTCTTATTGTTTTCGCTCACCAGCTTGCAGGGCAAGCCAGGGGCCCAAGAACTCGGGGCCTGCAAAATTAGACACTTGAGAAACCCAGCGGGGCCATAACTTGTAACCGTTCCACAACTCTCACTTATCACATTAAACAGCGTTTCAGACTCAAACTCCAGAGCTCCAATTACAGAGAAAATTAATGGTTTATAGAAAAAAAAAAAAAAAAAAACGCATCGATATTATGTATTTTACTCAAAAAAATTAGAGATGGGAGGACCATATGTTGGTACTCGATAATTTATTGAAAAGGATGTACAACACAAATCCACACCACTTTTAAGTTTTAATGGTATTTTAAACCTCCTTTTTATACATACATACATAGAATGTTTTTGTCCTTCTCAAAAAATAAATCATGCAATAAAAAAAAAAAAAAAAAGCCTGGCAGTTTATGTTCAGGATAAAAGCCTTTCACAGCCAACACATTCCACTTTCAGAGCCCTTTCCTTATAAAACAAAAACCACTATGCACAATCTAATAAAAAATATTATTAGAAAACAATGATAAAAATCTCTGAACAGTCTAACATCTCAATGTTGGGTAACTATTCACATCGCATCAGTTTAAAGACCGCCTACCTTCCCGTTCCTTCATTACAGAACATGAATCCGCTGAATGGTGCCAATACAAGCCGTTCTTTTTCACCAAGCGGATGAAAGCTTGAACGGGAACATCAACAGCACACAGTAAACTGAAGCCTTATTTTTAATTAAGGCATAAGACAACACTCTTTGCCGGACCCCATACTGTTGTGTGTTCACCAGGGGCCTTTGTAAACTACTGATCAAAAAAACAACAAAATTAAAAGCTACACCCCCCCCCCAAACTAATAAAAGGAACTTCCAAAAGTCTATTATCCAGAACCAATTTACTCGACCACTCTGCATTCAGTACGTCGGCCAGCCTGATACCGAGCTCCCGCCGACCAGCCCTCTCAGACGGGGCCAACAGTGTGTTCAGTTACACCTGGAACGAAGCCTTCTAGGTCTGAAGAACCCGGACCAGAGTCTCGATTGCCCACTTAGAACCACCGGGCAGGCTGCCTGCGCCCAAACTATATAGCACCAACCGTGCCGCAGATGGCACATCAACCCAGCTTAAAAGCTGCCCATCTTACCAGACGACCCGGCGCCCCAGGAGACTAAGGAGAGGACGTGGGTGCATGACTATGACCCGTTACGGCCCTGCACCCAAACGGGTCGCTAAAAGTGCACTGATCGCCTCAAATCGGAGCCCAAACCTACATTTCAAGGCACTGTTATCAGTTTCATTAAATATCTTCTCCCTCTAAAAACAGCACCCCCACATGACGCCTGCCAACACACATTCCCAAGGTGCTCAGACCCGTACCACGCCTACCGGGAGCAGTGTGGGAACTGGCAGCGATTCCAAGCCTATCACTGCGCCAGTGAGCCTCACATGCCGTAGCTATACTTCCTACTACAAATCAGATTTCTATGAATCCTCGAACTTTTCCATCCCGACCACAAAGTGACCATACCAGTGGCCCTAAACCGCACACCCAGAGTTCCATGCGTGCTTTGGCCTGCTATCAGCAGCTGGCTCGCTACACAGGAAGCTCCACGAGAAGCGCGGGCAGTCAGTCCCTCGTCAGACAGTGGGGTCGTGAGCCTTGCTGCTAATTACACATTCAGAACATCTGGCTGATAGAGGCCCAGGAAAAAAAAAAAAGAAAAAAAAAAAAAAAGAAAAACCTCATTAACGTATGAGGAGCATGACCACAGGAATTTAGCTTTTGTTTCCTTCTACAAGATTCTATCCTTTTTTTATGAAAACATTTATTATATAAAAGACTACAAGCCTCCTAACGCAGAACTAGGTTGAGTGTGGCGAAGGGAGTTCGGAGACGAACGTTTATTCATGATTATTTACAGTCAAACGTCCACCTCTGTCTGCCCTGCTGTCCCTGTCGGCCTTCGGGGGGGGAGCTCTGATGGCAGGGTTACACCGCGTGCCACACTCACTGGCCAGAAGAGGGAGCCACTACGCAGGACACGTTTTTCCTCTTTAATCCAATTAAGACTGTGCAAAAATAAGAACTGACTTTAGTAAAAAAAAATCAAATAAAATCAGTTTAGAGGGAATAGAGACCTACAAAGGCGCCTGTGCTCAAGATTCACACCATAGCACAGCTTTCTGAAAGCAGTGTGCAATAATGAAGAGCAGAGTCAGGGATCCCTGATGGAGTGAACTCTGACCACATAGTAGGGGGTAGCTGGAGTGGGGAACGGGGGGTGGGGGGGGGGGGGGGGGGGTGCTGCTTGGAAATCTTGCACTGGGGGGGGGAGGGGGCTTTAGGGGG
>JAABNY020000095.1:5419808-5433744 GCA_015164015.2 Brevimyrus niger | reverse complement strand
GGGTCCAGAAAGGCGGATGCCTCATGGTGTGCTGTTAGGTCAGGGACAGAATCACAGACTGCCCCAGTGTCGCGGGTCCAGAAAGGCGGATGCCTCATGGTGTGCTGTTAGGTCAGGGAAAGGAGGCTCCTGATGGAGCCCAGGGGGAGGTCTGTGTTTACGGTGGAAGTTAGGGTGGTGCTGCGAGCCCACTGCCTACACCCGGGATCAGCAGGGAGATACCAAGGAGTTTACTCTACTGGCCGAGGCAGACAGAGCACCATGAAGTATAATGCTGTGTTACCAAGCAAACAGCAGGAGCTTCAGGCAAATGGCCCTAAGCTGAGATGTGTCCCTGTAAACACACAGATTAGGTACCTTTAAGGGGACTCTACAGTCATTTCTATGGGCATAACCCTAATCCTTACTGGGGCAACCTTAACCCCAACCCAGCCCTAACTGTAACCAAAAAGGAACCAGTCTTAAATTTTACGATGGCATTCACAGACTTTTAGAAAATGTGGGTTATCGTTCCCTAAAAGGAAAAAAGTTTAAGGTCATCATCACAGTATGGGAAAATCTGGTGTCCATGATGTAATAACACACACACACACACACACACACACACACACACACACAGTGAGTCTCTGAAATTCACCACGTCCTCACTGGTGATGGTGCAGAGGCACGGCCGGGATGGCTGGGAGGGCCCGGGGCCCGGCGCCGGCTCCAGGTGTCCTTACCAGAGCCCACGCCCACCACATAGATGGTCTCCCCGCAGCCCTCCTCCATGCGATCCCTCAGCTGCCGCAGGAGCGAGTCGTACTGCGCCCCATTGGGGCTCACCAGAGCGAGCTGGACCAGGGGAAGACGACAGACCGGCACATGTCATTAATATGAGAAAAATCTGTCAGTCGTCATTCCTTTTTAATACAAAACTTTCCGGTTCGGTTTGCCTTTTTCCAACCTGCTGATTTAGCCCCCACGATTCTCTGCAGGTCCTGAAGACCGGCAGCACTAAGGAACATGCTCAGCCCCTCTACCAGCCTTGCCCATATTTCTGCTCTAATCCACCGCCTGCGCGCTTGGCTGGAGAAGCATGAGGACTGGATTGAAAACTACCAGGACCGCAGTAGAACACAGTCTGTGTGCCTGGCTACCCAGGGAAGTTAGCATTGAGAAGTAGTGCAGAGGATCGCAGCGGAGTTGACGGACAAAGAGAGGCACCAGTGTCCTGCTTAAGACAATCACCACGAGTGACGTCCCAGACGGCAACATTTGCAATCCCTGCTGAAATACCGTGCCTAAGAGATGAAATCACCACATACCAGAGGCCTACATAAAAGAAACATGACACTCAACCAGCCAGCAAGGTTAGGCCTGACTTGCATCAGTCACGTGCCAGATTTCATCAGGGATCCCAATTGTTTCATCAGTGTGAGTTCACAGGGCAACACGTGGCCGTTTCAGTGGCACGGGACTCATTGTCCCCTTACACGTAGTGACCCACACACACCCTTACACATGGCGATCTATTATCAAAGCAGACGACTGAGCAAGCAGATGTTTCTGAACAACAGTAAACACAGACTAAAGGACGTTTAAAATCAATTGTCTACGTTTTTAAAGTAGCGGAATCAGCTCATTTCTCATTTATTCTTGCTGGGTGACCAAACGGGGATTTAATGGATTAAACATTACAGACAAGAATAATTATTCAGGACCTGCAGCTCAAGCGGCAGACCCCACATATTTCGGCACAAGACGCACGTAAGCCTGAAGGCTGGTCACAGGGTCATATACCGTTTACACAGGAGTTGAAAGCATATGGCTGCCGGACACACAGTTTTACCGGATTGTCAATCGAAACACGGCGAGAAAGTTAGTCACCCAGCAACTAGAGCACAACAGTTTGGGGGCCAGAGTCACACCTGCTCCAGTATAACTGGAAGTAACACAACCCTCGTTGCATGCGAGCAAAACACCCAAGAATGGCAAACAGTGCAGTCATGCCGCAGGATGTGCCGCATATCTGACTGAAGCTGCGTTTTCCCGGGGGCGGTGATGCCTAAACTGACCCACTGGATGAGCATGTGGCCACATTCTTTCTAGACGTAGACGCCGTGAGCCAAAATTTACCAGTTCCACTTCATACAGACATTCCTATACATATCAGAGCTCAATGAAAAGGGAACAGACTGCCGCTTAACGAAAAAGTCCCGTAAACATGGTGGCAAGCTTTAGAAGCAAAAGGTGAGCGTCCCGAGAGCTCAAGAACCACGTCTCTGAATACAGGATCCAGTACCGTCCATCTGTTAAAAACCGTAGACACGACATGTGTATCATTAAGTCATCCACACAAACAGCCCAAGAGGTGCAAAGATTACATTACACAGCTTAGCTGAAGCTGAAATTGCAGCTCAAACGCTGGTTAGTGTCACCAGAAAGTGACTTCAATACAGGAGTCTCCCTGCCCCACGTGAAGTACCATACATATTACATAAAACCTGAGCAAACGCGCCTCCTCTGTATCCCAGGGATGCACCTCACGCACCAGCAGACATTAATAACCTCACCTCGCTTATAAAAATATTTGTCACAATCCAAGTGTGAGTCATGTACTCATTTCGGCCCCGTGTTTTATTGACATAACCTGATAATTAAATTCGCATGCAAGCACTGACGGCACTTTGCGAGCTAAGCCTAGTTCCGCGAAGCACTAGGTTATCAATAAGGATCGCATTTGCAGCTGAGTTTCAGATGATGTAACCGTAAAAAGAAACATATTTATCTCCTCCCTACGAAATCTTAGCTTAACTTTGTGTTTTTGTTTTTTTCCCTCCTAAAATAATAAACATTTAAACAATCGTGTAACTTTTTAAAACTTTGTTGAAATTTATACGACAATTAAATAAGTGAGAATTCCTCGTCACTCGAATGTGACAGGTGTCCTCATAAGGGCTACCTTTGGAAAAGTTTACAGTCAAATTGTCACAGGATGAAGCAAATCATTCAGCTAATGCCCAAGTCAACAACCATGGCGACTCAAGACGTGTCATTCATTTTAAGGCTTTCTCTGCAGAACCAGCGTCCTATGCCGTGGGTTATTACCAGACCCGGCCGGCACAGGACGTCGCGGTATTACTATGTTAAGATCCGTCAGAGACACGAAATAATGGGCCACGCAAGCAGCCACGTCGGTGTTTAGTTACAAAACACAACCCCGGTGAGTGCAACGGACGCGGCCTACCTTGCTGCTGAAGTCCAGGTGATCCCCGGCCTCGCCGTTGAAGGTCTCGCCGTCCTCGAAGCTGTCCGCGCCGTGTACGTCATCGCCACATCCCCGGCCCGGCGCAAACATGCTAGCAGGGACCAGGGACTCCGCGGAGGGTGCTATAGGAGCCGGGCTTAAGTTCGGCTCTTTCGCTGCCACGGACGCCATCACCTCCGACCTTTAAACACGAGAAAAAAAGTACAGACTGTATGCAAGCTATCAGGACAGCAGGACGGTTAATTCAACACACAACTCGCCTGACACTAATGTCAACTGAACAGCGTCCGGCTGTAGCTAGCCAGCAACCTAACTTGCTAGCTAACCGGTGCCTTCGTAAAGAATATACCTTTGTGTACAATTTCCTTTAAACAACTACTAATAAAACATGTTAAAAGATGTGAGAATTGATATAGATATGATCAATACCGCTTTATCGAGGACGGGTAACACCATACAAATCAGTATAAACGCCGCCGTTACCTTACTCATTCAGCGTTGCCTATTGGCTGACGTAACCAACACGCCCCTTAATTAACTATTCAAAAGATCCCATATATCGCAAATAATATTTTTAATTTCCACGCCTCCTTTGGCGTAAAATATAAATATTTAAACCACACATGTCTACTTTATCTCTACCCGATTTAGCGAATACCTAGTTCCCCATCACTTTTTAAAGCAGTGCTTAGCGTCTGTTTTAGACCTTGGGCGTAAATGGCTGTTTCCCATACATGTTAATTGTTAACTTGTTAACTGTTAATGCATTCGTGGTACGTACGATCGGCATGCGCATTACGTTTACCGAAAGTCGCAAACAACATTGTTTGCTTGGGCGAGATGACGTACAATGCCGGACTGCCACTGATGCAAGATCAGCTGCTACTATGCACATGCGCTTTAATGGTATTTAGGTCCCTCGGGTGACAGGACTAGGAAGAACGTGGGGAATTTTCTATCTAGCAACGTATACATGTTTAGCATGATGAATAATGTTCAATTTACAAACATATTTTAAAATTGGTTTCCGTAATATAATGGATTTCTTTTACAATTTTCTTTGCTTTATATTGTTATTACGTCATATTAAATATCATAAGACATAAGTGCGGCCAGTAGAGTAAAACGTGATACGTAAAATCAACACAGGGTGGCAGTAGAGCTCAGCATTTTGCGTTGATATACAAATGTAAAATAGAAATTTATTCTAATAACTGTATTACCACATCCTTTACCTAATGCTGTAATTGAGGCGTAAGATTATCAGTGGCAAAGATAAGCACGTGTTTATGTTTATGAGAGAGAGAAAGACTGCTGTAAATATGACATGAAGAGGAGAGCATAATCAAGGTCAATATGACCTACATTTTATCACTGTAGCTGAAATTGAATTCGTAAAGAGTTTAAACAGGCAACCTACCTCAGGGATCAGCCATCAGGTTATTCAGAAATACAACAATAATATACAGAAAGGATCATTTTTGATAAATGCTTTCATTTTGATTTGGAAATCACTCTGTTCTAAGGTTTATCTACATGACTGATATAGAACATCAGGATAAGGCACTTATAATATTTCACTGTATATTATGGTTTGTTTGCATTATTTTTGCACTTCAGATCAGTCAAGGAGGCCGAAGGAGGATTTGGAAGAGCATGTCAGAGAGACAGTTTAGAAAACAGGACCAAAACACACCAATTCTGAAAATGATCCTCTCACCAAGTTTGGACTGAGAAGAAAGTCCTTCCAGAAAAACAGTTTGAGAGTTTTGAATGGCTGGAGTACTCTGTCAGTCTATGTAAACAAGTGTATGCTATGTGTGTGTGTGTGTGTGTGTGTGTGAGAGAGAGAGAGAGAGAGAGAGAGAGAGAGACAAGGAGATACTAAAATTTACTATTCATTATGTTTTATTTGTTTATACAGTAATTATAGGTGTATAGTATAGTATTGACTGCAAATACAGCATGTCCTAGCAGACCCACATTCACTGCATGTAGCACTTGCATAAAGATGTAATTTTCTTCTAAATTTAGCTGTTTTTGTTCAAAAATCACCTAGTACTACAGTTATACTCCTTATTAATACTATTATAACGATACTAAAGCCTAGATAAATACTGCTCCCTTTGGCGTGAGAGACTGGGGTTTGAGGCCTGCCATGGCCTGCTTCTGCAGACGTTGTTTCATTGGCGTTGGTAGTGAGATGAGCGCCTATGTTCACCACATGAGTCACTGGCACTGTGATATACATCTAATATAAGAGTTCATGGTTTGGTCCAGCAGGAGGAAATGCAGTTACCCTAGGCGGCATTGTCTTTTCGGCGATGTTGTTAAGTTTTGCAGGGGGAGCTGTGGGCTGGACCCTGTTCCCGGTATTAGGCAGGGGAATGCATTAGACGTGGTGCCAGTCAGCTGCCAGGCAAACCAAGAGGAGGAATTTTAAGCGACGCAAGGAAGAGGCCCTCCTGTCAGAAGTATAGAAGCACAAACAGTGTTACATTGGGGGGCCTAAGCGCAGGTATAGCAAAGAAGAAAAAGGTATGTTGAATGGCAGCATAGTGAGGTTAAGTTTTACCGCGTGCAAGGTACCAAAGAAGTAACAGTGCAAAGCAAGAAGCAGTGATTGTACCTGTGGATAAGGCCAGCAATGTGCCATACCGAGGCAATTTATTATTATAAAGAAAACGAAAATAAATTAAAACAATTAAAAAAACTAAATTTTTTGTTCATTTATCTAGTTATTGGTCTGTTTATATTTTTGTATTCTTCAGTGTCTTCTTGGTACTTACCTTGTGCCCCTTATTACCAATCCAGGCTGTTACTTATTCCTCTTCTTTACTGTTGACTCTATTCTTCACTGTCTACTCTTGAATAGCTCTAACACTATCATTATGTTTGCAGATGAGACCCACTATCATCGACGGCGTCACAGATGGAGACGAGTCCTGCCTACAGAGCAGAGGTGAGAGGCCCGACGTGGTGGGGTGTCACGACAACAGCCTCGATGTCAGTAAGGTGACGGAGCTGATCTTGGACTACAGGGGGCAGCAGGGCGCAAGGACACGCTCCCATCCACACCGAGTGAACAGAAGTGGAGAGCTGCTTCAGATTCTTCGGAGGTAACGTCGGTGAGGATCTGAGCTGGTCACGCTGAAGCATTGAGGTGCCGAAGCAGCTGGTTGAGCTTCCGCTGCAGGTTCTGCAGATGCCTTTGGTGTAGAGGGCTCTACAGCCGTGTGCCTCGATCTTCTCACCACTGCTGCACGTTCTGCTGTAAGCCTCACTGCTGCGTGGGCATTTGCGGAGCTGCAGAAACCAGCATTCTTGAACCTGGAATCCAGCAGAGTGGGCAGGCTCATAACACTCATAGTCTCCTATACAGATTTTTTTTCTTCCGTAATAAGTCTCATCAGGATATTGACAAGGTGGTCGGCCTTCTCATTTTTGAGCTTAAGGATTGCCTCAGCATTTTCACGAGTGGTATCACTTTTGACCCTGACAGCTCTATAGTATTTAGTTGTAAAGGACTGAGCACTTCTATACACTTCTGGCACAGCCAATCACGCTGGCAGCTGCATCAGTGACATCTCACCTTACCCTGGATGCCCCAGTCCTATATAAGGGATGTTTTACTGCCGCCAGATCTGCAGTAGTGTGAGCTTCTGGGAGCTCTTTTAGGTGGAATGAGGGTTACTATAGAACTGGACTAAGCATCCAGTAAAATTATGTTTAATACTGCTTCATCTATTATCTTCTGGGATTTTAAGTTTTTTGATTGCTTTCATAGATCTTTTTGGGGACCTGAAAAAAGACCCCCTATTACATGAAGGACATTTTGTTATATATATGTAGCCTGTATGATGGGGTGAGAGAAGTGCCGTTCAATTGGGCCCGGCCCTTGGTGTCGATTAGTCCAGGTGCCAGAGGTGGTTTCTTCCTTTAAAAGCGTCGGAACATCCGGCCGATAGAAGGATAGCGCCTGGCAGGAAGTCATTCAAGAAGTCGGAAGCAGACGGGATCGCGTGAGTCTCCTCTCAGGCTGTCTTCAGTCATACGGTGTAGTTATGGGAACTCCGGCTCTTTTCAAAGCTTTGGATCGGCTCCCTTTAAAGAGGTAAGTCAGTGGATGCTGCAGCAGAGGTACTTGGCTCTCTCGCAGGGTCGGTGGATGGCAGGCGAGAGGGGCACGCTCTCCTCCAGGTGCACGGACGGGTGGCGGTGGTTCTTATACGTCTGCGCAGGTTTGTTATTCACCCTGCTTTAACCGATATTTTCATATTACAAATTCTGCACTTACGAGATGCAGTGGCAGCAAAAACTGGGGTGGTAGTATGGTCACCTTTTGGTGATTATCTCAGAGAATAACTTTATTGTAATTGTTACAAGTACAACGAAATTAGATGCAGTCCCTGTGTCGGACAGATTACAAGAGACGACCGGGTCGCTGTAGCTGTCTGCGCCGCCATCTTTATCATCAATGTGAAAAGCACGTAGTCGGCAGGATTCGAACCTGCGCGGGGAGACCCCAATGGATTTCTAGTCCATCGCCTTAACCACTCGGCCACGACTACCTAAGCTGATTTACTGTTTATTTAAACTCTGTTTATATAATACTGTAATATTTATGTAACGTCTGATATTCATTAAGAATGAATGGCCAGGAGAACTGTGTATTTTCAGAGACGAGAAATATTGTAAGTACTCTTGTGTCCCTCTTTGTACAGGGTTGTCAAAATTTAATGGCAGCTTAAGTTTCTAAAACTTGTCCCGGCGGCTACTTTTTACCTTCGTCTCTGCTAATTTCCTGTGACGCGGAGATAGCCGTGCCAATTAAGCCTATGAACTGTAACTGAGTATAACCACTGCTACCCCTTCGCGGTGGGGGTGAGTCCCCCTTTAGATGTAACAGGGAAAACAGGGATAACTACGATCTCGGTTATAAAATTCTCAGAGCCTGGGGTTTACATTTCGCTAGAACATTTATATTGTTATGGGGAACAAAACTTAGCAGGCGAAGCGATTTTAATGACCGCTCCTTTTCAGTACGATCTAGTACGTTTAACATTAAAGTTCACCGCTGCTTCTATTGTATTATGGTTTGGGGGTGTTTTTCTGCCAAGGGTACAGGACAGCTGCACGGCATCGAAGGAAAGATGGACGGGGCCATGTACCGTAAAATCTTGGATGAGAACCTCCTTCCTTCAGCCAGGGCACGGAAAATGCATTGCGGGTGGGTCTTCCCGCAAGACAACGATCCTAAGCATATGACCAAGGCAACAACGGAGTGATTCAGTGATTCAAGAAGTACATTTAGGTCATGGAGTGCCCTAGCCAGTCTCCAGACCTTAATCCCATAGAAAATCTATGGAGGGAACTCAAGCTTCATCTATCCAAGTGACAGCCTTAAAACCTTAAAGATTTGGAGGAGGTCTGCAATAAGGGGTGGATGAACATTCCTGATGATTAGCATGCAATCCTGGTAACCAAATAACAAGAAACGCCAGACAGCTGTGATTTCAAAAATTATTCCACTAAGTACCAAAGCATGTGTTCTAAGGGATCAAATACTTATATTTCCCGAAATAAATGACAAATTGGTTTGTAACAGTTGCATAATGATTTTCTCTTGCTTCTGTTGTTAATAATCATCAATATAATAATCTTTTGCTGTTTAAATAAACATACTAGGGAAATTACAGACTTCTCATTTCTTTATTAATGGGTCAACGTAAGAATTCAGCAGGGGGTCAAGTACTTATTTCCCTCACTGTATACTTACATTCATCTTCTCAGTGTTAAGCAAATTTTAATGCAGAAAATCAGCAATTTCCAGGATGGTTCGTTTGACTGCCACTTCTTATTCTGATGTGAACATTCCCAGACACTTTGCACAATCTCTTACGTTTAACCAATCAGAAGGTAGTTCTCGTCAATGCAACTCGGTCCCCAGAGCCATATGTTTGCCATTGTTCTCAGCGTTTCGAAAAATTGTTTGTCTCGAATGTTTCGAAATTGTTTTGATCAGAGTGCGAATTACCCCTCCATAACTGGGGGGTACTGCCTTCATAACACTTCTATGACCACAGTGGCGACTGGCCTATAGGGGGTGCTCGGGCACAGATATGTGGGGGGAAAAATATATAAATTATATATAAATAAATTTATATATAATGTTTAACATATTATGTTAATGATATATGTTTAACAAAACAGTATCTTTGCTATCAGATGAAGCTTCTAAAAATGACCACAAATATGTATTTGTGGAGTGCAGAATCAATACCACTAAAATTCGAATAATAGGGCTTATTATTGGCTAGCTAGTTTTTTTTACGTAGGTATGTGACTGACGCTCCCGGTGAGCTGCCGAGTCATGGCAGTTGCAGCTGAAGTGCACTGGTCAATGGGGCGCGTCATTGTTTTGCGTTAAGATAATGTTTTCCGGAATTATTCGGGGAAACACCGATATTAATAACGTAGTTCACATGTTCTTCTGGAGCCTCGTGATTGATTTTTTTCTGTTTGATTTGTAGAAGTCGAAAATTTTTGTTGCTAAAAAAATGTCATCAAAGTCAGCATTCCATTACCTGAAGGTAACCTACAATAGCTTTGATACCATATATATATTTGTTAATATACATATTTATCTACATCTGTGATTAATTTGAAGCATATTTGAACATCCCAACATTGTTTTTGAGCGCCGGCAAAATTGCGGTCAAGCTATCCGCGCTTTGTTGGAACATGATCAAATCATTCGCGCTTGAAATGTGAGGTGCACGCATAGACATGACATTACGGTATCATCCGTACGCTGTAGGAAAATAACTAAATGCAAGCGATCGCGCATAGGAAAAAGGTGAGTACTTGTTTGTACCAAGTACTGGATATACTTAAATGCAATTAATGTCTTACTTTCCCATAATGTATGACATCTGAAAGGCAACGTTCAAAGCTTTTTCCTAAACTAATCTGGTCAGATTTAACATACCATTTAAAAGAATGCACTTTGAAATCCATATAATTTCGCAGGATTATCCCATAAGGCACAAACATATCTGGTACCCCCTGAATGGCAAGGCCCTACCCTATACCTCCACCAAATTTGGTCAATATTCACTGTAACATTTTTAGGAAAATGCATTTTAAAATCCATGGTTTTACAGTATATGTATTGGAATATATGAGCGAAGTTTGACAACTAATTTCTCAGGATTTGGTATAAACATCTCCTACCCATCTCCTACAGATATGTTTGTGCCTCCCATAAGGCACAAACATATCTGGTACCCCATGAAAGGCAAGACCCTACCCTATACCTCAACCAAATTTGGACAACATTCACAGTAACACTTTTAAGGAAATCCACTTTGAATTCCATGGGTTTACAGTATATGCATTTGCATATATGACCCAGGTTTGACGACTCATTTTTTAGGATTATCCCATAAGGTACCAACATATCTAGTACCACTTAAAAGGCAAGGGCCTTTATATCTCCACCAAATCTGGGCAACTTTTACTGCACCATTTTCATGTAATCTCTATGGCTTTACAATGGCTGTATTGACGAATATGGTATGTTTGACGTCATATTTCTCTGCAATTGTAAGTAATCCCTAAATCACACTGGCCTCACATAAAACAGGAGATGTCCGATTAATAAACACACTGACTTTGAAGGATCGTTGCTGTTCTGTTATGAAATGATTTAGTGATGAATACAAAGTGAAATATAAAGTCAAACAGAAGAACAAGGTCCACCTCATGGAGGCCGAAGAAGGGTCCAGCGATGGTAGCTCAACAGACACTGAGCTAACTTTACATATGGCCTCCCAGAAGGGGAATTTGTCACACATATGTGTTAAACCAAAAATTGAAGGGAAGACAATTGAAATGGAATTAGATACTGGTGCAGCAGTTTCTCTAATTTCCAAAGAAATGTACGACGCACAGTCCTGTCACATACACCGGCGAGCTGGTTCCACCAGAGGGCGTCATCACAGTCACTGTAAGAATGAACAAACAGCGGGCGCTGCTGCCATTGTATGCGGTCATGGGGGCTTCTCCCCCACTTTTTGGTCGTTGCACAAAGTACAGATTGACTGGCAGGAAATTAAGACAATCCGTTCAGAGACACTAGACGGGGTGCTACAAAGGCATAGTGAAGTTTTCCGAAAGGGACTGGGTACTCTGAAAGGGACTGGGTACTCTGAAAGGCACTGAAGTGGCCATAGCCCTGAAAGCAGAGATCATGAACCAGGTTTTTGTCAGGCAAGAGTGGTCCCCAAAAGTGGAAGCTGAGATTGACCGACTGTGTGACCAGGGCATTATATCCCCTGTCAAGTTCAGTGAGTGGGTGACACCCATTGTGCCAGTTGTTAAAAAGAATGGAGAGGTGATGATCTGTGGTGATTTTAAAGTGACGATCAACCCCGCTTTGCGTGTAGAGAAATATCCAATACCTCGTATTGAGGATTTTGTTTGTGTCTCTCTCAGGGGGGAAGCATTTCAGTAAGCGGGACTTGTCCCATGCATATTTGCGAATGTGTGTTGAAGAAAAATCTCAAAAATACCTCACAATAATCACAACCAAGGGTCTGGTCTGTTATGTTCTGTAGACACTTAGAGGCTTTACCTGTGATCTGCGAAGACATCAGCCGAGAGAGCAGGACTGATCCTGTCCCTGCCCAGGTACTGGAGATGGTATCCAGGGGTCATTTCCCAAGGGTCTGCGGACTGCGGACAGCATACTGACACCCTTCATCATTAGAAAGGGTGAACTGACAGTACAGCGAGGGGCGCCTTATGTGGGGTTATCCGTGTTGTCATCCCCCCAAAACTGAGACCCAGAGTGTTGTCTGAGCTGCACACGGGACATCCTCGTGTCGTCGAAATGAAGGCCGTCGCTCGCGGTTACTTGTGGTGGCCAGGAATCGATGCTCAAACAGAGCGAGTTACAAAACCCTGTCAGGCCTGGCAGACCATCACACCTCCACCCGTGGATTTGGCCCGGATCTCCATGGCAGAGGATCCGTGCCAATTTTGCCGGTCCTTTCCTAGGCCACATGTTCACGGTAGTGGTAAGACGCGCACTCAAAGTGGCCTGAAGTATACCCCATGACCTCCGTCACGGCTTCTAGGACAATCCAGGTGCTGAGAGGGTTGTTCAGCCGCTATGGGCTTCCTGACGTCTTTAGTGAGCGATAACGGCCCCCTCGTTCACATCAAGAGTGAGTCTGAGTCATTCATGGAGAGCAATGGTGTGAATCACATCCCCTCTGCACCATTCCATCCATCTACACTTCGCGAGTGGCCCCTTAAAGACGGACGTTGCATCAACGGCGGGGGAAAGCACAAGAGGCGCGGTGTGCTCGCTGAGGAATCCGTGCAGAAACCAGATCATTCAAGGTAGGGGACAGAGTGCTGGCCCGTGATTATGGGAATGGAGAGAAGTGGAAACCTGGAGTAGTCTCAGCTGAGACCGGTCGCGTGTCATACACAGTCAATGTTGGATCACTGGAGCACTGGAAACGCCGTGCGGACCAGATGGTGGCCCGGCATGGTGAGTTGGTGTGTTTAAACAGACAGAGAAAAGGAATCTTCTCGTGTTCCAGCAGATCTACCGGTGTTGGAGAACACACCAGAATCAGATACTCACTTTCCCCCTGACCCTGTGAGTGTGTCATCACCTCAAATAACAACCGAGGAAATCAACACACCGCCTCAAGAGACTGTTAAGCGATACCCATCTTGCGTTATTAAACCACCAGTTCGTTATAGCCCTTAAGGTTTTCAGTATAGTGGAAACAATTTCTTTTTGAACATTCTGAGTAAGAGACTGCCAACTGACTGACTGTTGTTAGTTTAAAGAGTCATGTCTTAAGCATAAGGGCAGAATAAACTCTTGACTGACTCAGGGGTTCGGGACAGTCTACTCCCGACCTCAAGATTAGTTATAAAAAAAGGGGGTTGTGTTTCGGGGAATGTTAGGTTCAATGGGAGAACAACATTTACAGTAGTGGGGAGGAAATGTGATGTTTATTCATACCACTAGGCGGCAATGTGGCACCATTGTTACAGTGAACTATGGAAGCCCGTTTCCGCCAGGTAGTAAAAAAATATATATAAGCCACGGAATCTCGCAATTGCGACTTAGTAAGTCACAATTCTGACTTTATATCTCACAATTGCAACTTAGTAAGTCATAATCCCGATTTTATATCTCTCAATTGCGACTTTATATCTCGTAATTGCGACTTAGTAAGTCAGAATTTTAACTTAAAAAGTCGGAGTACTCAAATCGCCATTGTGACTTCAATTGTCTTAATTGATGCTTATTTTAAACAGTGGCCGTCATAATTATACACAATTTGCACAATGAATAGGATTATAGAGTAGAACTTTCATCGTGGTTATACAAACTATGAAATATTAGTCACTGGAGGAATCACATAATATAAAAACGAGTCTTCGGAGCCTGGAAAGAATACTTCGTAAGAATCAGCTCTGGCGAAAACGAAACAAGACAGACAAGGCAGAGGTTGCCTCATTTATACATGAACAGCTGCAGACTTCGGGTCGACATCATGGCTATCGCTGGATGCACCAGAAATGCTGGATGTCTGGGATAATAACGGACAGGGAAACCGTCCGTCAGTTACTGCGCCTTATGGATGGGCGAGG
>JAABNY020000095.1:5397479-5407631 GCA_015164015.2 Brevimyrus niger | reverse complement strand
AAGTACTTGCAATGATTTATCCATCCGCCAGGCGGAGCAGTGATTATGAAAGCTGAAGCGACTTACCTGAAATCAGGTGAAACACCTGATGAAAATCTAAGCAAGTATAATTTCCTTATGTTTAGACAGCATTCCAATCTCATTAATAAACTGACTACACTGCAATTAATGATCTATGAAATTTAAGATTTTTTTTCAGTCGTGTGACAAAGATGGCCTAGAACTAGCAAAACGTATTTTTAGTCAGTTTATTGATGAAATTAGAATTTTGTATTTTACTTCCCTTTTTGGAGATGAGGCAGACCCAAGATGTGTGTAACAGACTAATTACAGGCCTAAACAAAGTAACGAGGTTGATTGTGGAGAATAAAGGTAGACAGAGTGGAAAATGAAAATAAAAAGCATGGTTCTATACTGTGCTTGAACAAAACAGACACATTCCTCAGTGTTTTCTTTCTTTCTGTCTGGTTAACAGTCGGAAAGGCTGCTGATGGCTGCACATTCATGGGGGGTGGGGGCTGGGGGGCCAGTCACAATGACGTGTGAATGTGTCATTAACTTCTCTGCTTGGCCACAATGAAAAGAGATATGTTTGCAGGGGTTAGGGTGAGGTTGTTTTCTTAACCTAAGATCACTGAACCAAAGGTCAAGCTTGGTGGTGGTAGTATCATGCTGTTTTGCTGACAGTACTGTACGTCAGTACATTGCGCAAAGAGAATGGAATAATGAAGCAGCACTAGATAGATAGACTGGGATTTTTTTTGCCATAGTAGCAGACACAAAAAGAGAAACATAAAAGAAACATAGGATAATAAGTATCTACTGTGACCCTCTGGAGTCTGAGGCCTCTCACCCACTTTCAAAGCAGTCTGACGCGCCTTGGCATTTTACAGCTTTTCCGAATTGCTAAAACACATGTCCCAAAATGTCCTGTCGTTTAATCAAACCACTAAGCACAAACCCTAAAATTCGACTAAAAAGTGTTTTTGTAAAGAAGGCGCCATCTCATGGTAACACCCTGCAAGTGAATAAATGGGCGGGTTTAGACGACCATTTCGGCACACCCCCAGTAGGAGGGGGGTTAATCCCTTTGGGTGGCTTTTGGCAGGCAGCCGGCTTGGAGGGGAAAATCGAGGTGGCTGCATCTACAGTTGATCATGCTGCCCTTTGGGACATTCTTAGACTTTGCGAGATCCCCCCAAAATTGTTGGACATCATGGCTGGCCTGTAGACTGCTAGTGCTGAGCAGAGTGGAGGCAGAACCTCAGTGTTCTCCCCCGTAGATTCTGGGGTTCTCCAGGTGGGTGTGTTCTTGCTCCTACTCTGTTCAGTGCTTGCTTGGGCTGGGTGTTGGGCAGGGTCATGGAATCCAGTGTGAGTGTCTGGGTTTGAGAGTCTCCTGGATAAAAACCGAGATCCAGGTCTTTAATGAAGATTTGCTTACCTCGGCAGTGACATTCATATCTCTGGTGACTATTTCCCTGAAGTCAGTAGATGGATTGGGAGAGCATGGGGGAGTCATAAGGTCACTGGAAAGAGCTGTGTGGTGCTCTTAATTTATTTGTAAGAGCACAAAGGTCCAAGGCTTTAGAGTCCTGCTGCTCCCTGTTTTACTATATCACTGCGAGACACTATTCAGTGACTGGAGATGAACACTGTGCTCCTTTGCTACTGTGGATCTTTGGAGAATTCTCGGGTACTGCTGGTGTGGAGCGAGCGGTTGCTCAGGGAGTCCCGGATGAGGCACATTGCCTGCATTGTGAGGAAGCCTCGGTTACAGTACACCACAACGCCCATGCGGCACGACTCCCTGGGGGTGATCCGGCTCACAGGATCCTCATTGCCGAGGACCAGGCCCAGGGGACACCGGAGATCATTCCCTGGAGGGTGGGACTGGACCATGTGTCCACATGTGGGGGGTGTCTGCCGGGATCCCAGGGTGCTTTGTCATGTGTTGGGTGTGGCATCCCATCTAGACAACCTGACATTCCTTTCTTCTGTCTCATTACCGATACCTCTGCTTTACTTCCCCTTTGAACTCCTCCCTTGCTTCTATCATCCTTGCCACTAATGGATACTGAAATATCATAACATGGATGATCGTCTTCCAGGGAGCATCTGTATTTGGCTGCTTTCTCCACTTACTCATATCTCACTTACTCATACCCCACTTACTCATACTATCTCCCTATTAGGCTAAACCCTCTCTTCCCCCTTTTCCTCCAAGAGGACTTTTCCTAACAATTCCGCCCAATTCAGCGGATATTCTTCTTTTAACCCAGTATCTGCAGCTATTATTACAAAGACCCTCTCTGGCCCCTTTCTACTTTAAAAATACCTCTGCTTCACCAAAAAAAAACAGACCCCCCCCCTCTCTAGGGTGGTACCTCTAAACTGTTACTGCACGGGCTCTCTCTGGCCCCTTTCTACTGCAGTAGAAAGTATCCTTACTTCACCAAAACAAACACAAAACCAAAACAGACCCCCCCTCTTTATTACGGTATCTGTAAACAACTTATTAATGCACGGCCCTCCCAGGCCTCACGTCAATGGCTCAAAAACCTTTAGCTTTTGCAGGCCAATAGCGTGGGCCAGTACAAGGCCCAAAAACAAGCTTTTATGGTTACTTTGGCGCGATATAGCAGCATCCAGAAACTCCTAAAAAGGTTATGTTCCGCTACAAACTACACTGACTTTCACACTTGTACAATGTTTTTCAGTGTTACATTCTCCATGGGTTACACTGTTTTAGTGTTGTCCTAAAATTACATTCTCAATGTGGCATGTAATTTTATATTGCATATAATGTTCCATATAATATAACATGCATAAATAATCAGAATGACTTCTGTGTTGGCCCAGTGGGTAGTGCTACGACCGTGTGTGTTTAAGGTTGTTGGTTTGAATCCTGCTTTGTATGTGTGCAGTTTCCTTGTTGTCCCCGTCCCACATGGACTTCCTCAAAATGCTCCTCGCTTTTCCGTTTCTCCAGCTGACGTTGAAGGACATGCCTGTGATGGCTACGAACCAGCTGAAGATCACTGGAATACCCAACCTAAATGCCAAGAGGCGAGTCATTTCCCCTTCCTATCGCTTTGAGGCTCCAGCCTCTGATTGGCTTCTGCCTCTGATTGGCTTCTGCCTTCACTCGAGCACTCGAACCTCACCGCCGTTCCTGCCCCACTCCAGGTTCAGCATCAACATCGGCCTCGGGGAGGAAAACATCGCCCTGCAGTTTGACGTCCGCTTTGAATTCTTCAATGACCGCAACACCACTGTCTTCGCCTACAAGCAGAATAACGGCACCTGGACCAATATTGTGAAGGATGATCATTTCCCCTTTGAGCAAGGGGAGGAATTCAAGGTGAGGCCATCCATCCGTGTTTGTGTACAAAGCTCCATTTCTCCAAGTTTTACTGTCACGCTTTCAGAACATTGGACAATGGTGCAACACAGTACAAATAGCAGGTGATATGCAGTGGGATGGGCGGTGCCTGAGCACAAAACTATTTCACTGTGAACTCCTGCGTAAAGTTAAAAGGAAATTAGCGGCTCCTATTTAAACATAGAGCACCTGCCCCTCAAACAGTCTCTGCACAGTCCTGACAAGCAGCAGTGCATTAAAGATCAAGACGTGATCAATACCACAAGGAACAGCGTGAGCTCCTTTTGTTTTGTTTAAATGCTAAATAATTTGAGACCTAAAAGGAAATATGTATCCTATGTTTTAAATGTTAAAATAATAATAAAAAAAAATACCTTAACGATAATAATTTAGTGTAGTGCATCTTACTGCTGTGTAGAACCGTTACTTATGAGTTCACTTGTCAAGGAAGAAATTGGCTCATTGAATTCTTATAGTTTCATGTTGTCATAGTGGTGAAAAGAATCCATTGTTTTTCCTTTTAATCCACTTTACACATCAGGATAAATAGTTGGTTTTATCCTGTGGTTCTTTACAAAGAACAATAATAAATGTAAAATTTTAAAAAAGCAGGCAATACAAAACTTAATAATAGGTATAACACAATTGTAGCTCACTTGTGTAGATATCAAACTATTCAATGAAAAAATGACCTGTTGAATCCTTGCAGCTTCGTGTTGTCATTGGGACCTCTAGTGGTTGAAATATAGCATTGCATAATTTTCTCTTGTGTCCCTTTGCATGCTCACCTTAACCCAGTGTAAACACCTGCTAGATTAAACGCCTTGAATACACCGACATTTAATTTTGGAAGCCTTATTTCAACAATTTTTATGACGAAATGTACAATTAGTTCCAGGTCTGTTCAACAGCAACATACTTTACACACTGTTACCACTTATATGATAATTTACTTAATTAATAATAATTAAGCAGAGAACAGGTTTCCATTAATGGTCGCGGTTTACTGAAGCAATATTCCAAAATAAAGATCACATTTTCCCGATAGAAATAATGTACAAATGATAATATTCTATAATGTTGCATGAAGGCTGCCAGGCAAAATAGGGAGGAGATCGATGACTTATAAGCACCTTAGGCTGAAAGCCCAACCCCTTTCATAGTACTGAATGGAAGGAGACCTTCAACCACATATTACTTAGTTTCACCACCATTGCTTGAAACCATGATAGTTTTTACTAAATCTGGTTTCCGTTGCTTCAGTGAACCCCTTTGGGGTTTCTGACTTTCCTTTGCATGTCTGAAATTTTAAGTAATAAGATCATAGTTTGTCGCTGTACCTCTTGCACTTAGGAATAACAGAAGTTAGTGAATCGGGATCTGAACGACCTCCTACAGCAAATTATTTCCACCTGACATTTTTCATTTTCATTCCCTTTTCACTCAGGTAATCATCACCTTCGACAAAGAAGAATTCCTTGTCAAAATACCGGGCAACTACGTTAAGTCATACCCCAATCATTTTGGTGTTGAGAAGTTTATGCTCGTCAGAGTACAGGGGGATGTCAGAGTCAAAAGCTTCAACATTGAATAAGCACTAAGGCACTGGATCTGCCCCGTCTGGCTGCTGATTGGCTGTGATCTGTGCCCTATCCTCTGTGAAGTTTAACCATGATGCTTATTTCACTACGTGTTGTACGTTGTATGACTATGTACGTGACAATTGAAGAACCTTCAATTGAATCTTGAATCTTATTTTTAACCCTGCGAATGCAGTAGTGACTATACCATGTGTTCCTTCTCGCTATGTACCTCTGTTTTGTACAAACAGTGTGAACCTGCCCAACTTCCCCAGCTGATCTTCTGAAGAAACTAACTTAATTATTTTGACATTTCAGATGTTTTAATAAATCTCACTGCATTTTGCATTACTTTCAAACTTTCATTCTTGAATCAGTGGTAATCATCAATCGTATGTGCAAACGATTCTGTGCATAAACTAATCGCCTGACATTCGTGAATGATTCATTCACAGAAAATGACTCCTTTACAGGGATTACACATGTACGTTAACTTACAGTACATGCACAGATTCATTCTTTTTGTTCTTCTGCATGTCCTTAAAAATATGACTTGAAAGCTGCTTCCCTCCTCAGGTATAGCCAGTGAGAGCCAGTGGGGCACATACTATAAGGGTATGTTGTAAGTGAACGTATGATTGGCTATAAACTAAACCTGGCCCTAAAGAACAAACGAGAACTCTGAACGAGAGACTGCCTCTCACAATGACTTCAGTGAGTGAATGAAGACTTCCTCCTGGTCATAACTGTACATGAGATAAGTTGGACTGACCAAGTTGGTGATAAAGTCAGTGTATGATAGAGTCTCTCAGTCACCCCTTCAGGTCTTTCGTGGTCATTCTGTAGGTTTACAAGAGACTCAGATAGGCTGCCTCTTAGTCATGACTAAACACTAGTATACATCCTACATACGTAGTGACTTCTGGATGCTGCAATTGGATTCTAGAGATGCAACAGTTTCACAATTTAATACAATTTAACCAAGGTTTGATAATGTTTGGTCTAATTAACTGCCTACGTGATGAGCTGTTAGGTTTGCGTTTTTTAAAAAGTGAGTAACTAATTACAACTCTGCCGAGACTTAAGCTATAATTCAATTAGCAAATATTATTTTTCTCACATGGCTTATTGCTGATATTTAGGTGACTCCTTTTGACACATCAAAAGCGTTTCAGATCCATTTTATGCAAACAGGAAGTGCCACTGAACGAGTTGGCGAATGAATCAGAATGATTCGATTAGGTGAATTGAATCACATGAACTGTGTCCCAATAAAGAGTAATTTTGCTCATCTTTAGTGTGAACTATGACTATTTTATGTATAGAATGGTATGTATTAACTTACTCCTGTGCATATATTCACGAATACTCCCGACCATGGGTACACGCAAACCCCTAGTGGTAGAGAAGCATAACTGAAGCAAATGGATCGGCACAGGATACGCAGACTGCAATTTAATTATCAACCAGAATGATAAAGGTATGTTTACATAAAGTATAGACAGGCAGGTCATGCTAGTGATGAGGAATCATTCCAAAGCCGTATAAGGTGCAGGCGCGAAGACAGAAAATATCACTGTCACTGAACATGTGCTTTATAAACCCACTGACGTGTCTGACACAGTTAGTCTCCAGTGATATTCACTTGTGGGTCTACTGCGGTGTATGACACGTGCTACTTGGTGCATCCAATGACATGCAACCGTGTAAAGCTATCTTACTTGTTTCTGATGGCCCGGGCTTCATCCATGGGTGACAGAGCTGCATTGTCAGGTGATGGTACCAGCTCTGCTGAATTTGGAAGCATGTCCGCGGAGTTTCGGGGTGGAGATGCAAATTGCTCAAGTGCTCAGGCTCCTCAGATCAATGCGCCAACGCTTTGCTGGTCCGCTGGATCCCACACATGACAGGTTTGATTCAACGGCCTTTGCAGCGACTCTCTTGGACCTTGGTGTTTCCTGGGTTCTTACGTCCCCAGAGATATAGATATAGGAGCAGAGGCATTTGTCCTCAACCACGCAACAAACTACAGGCAGGCACTGGCCTTCCAAGAGCATACAGCCGACCTCCAGCTCCTGGCAGCGCACCCACAGCTCCTCAAAGATGTTAGTCGCTTGCTACAAAGATCTTAAGCATGTAAACAGACAAATTATATACCAGCACTAACAGTCTAGTCTAATCAGCGTCAAATTGGTGCTGTTACGCCACTTCAATACTGGCAAGGACAGCTAACTGAGCATCCAAAACTTGAACTTCATGCTTTGAGTTCAGTGTGTGCGTGTCTACATTGCAAGCTCTCCAAAAGT
Source organism: Brevimyrus niger (assembly GCA_015164015.2). NCBI lineage: Eukaryota > Metazoa > Chordata > Actinopteri > Osteoglossiformes > Mormyridae > Brevimyrus > Brevimyrus niger. The sequence continues at coordinate 5,400,360 of JAABNY020000095.1, read as the reverse complement.
GCAAGCTCCTTGCTGCAAGGATCTTAAGCATGACAACAGAGAATTCACCAGTTTGAACTGTTGTCCTCTTGAAGGTGCTACAGGGCCATCAGATTAAGAATAGAGTCAAAGCAGCATTTATTTCACTCAATTCAACCCGACCTCAAACACTCTGTCCGTTGTGTTTACGTGTTTATAACCTCACCTATTAGTCTATGTAATTTTCTTAATTGCAGTATTGAAATGTGTGATATTTTCAGACTAATTGCAAAACTGAATTACAAGGAAAGGAAAACCCATAACATAACACTTACTTTATCTTAAAGCATTTTTTTCAGAGCTTCTTGTGTTCATAATGGTGAAAAGAAACCATAGTGTTATATTTCATTTTACTCCACTTTATACATCAGTATGAATAGTTGGTTTTATCCTGTGGTTCTTTTTACAAAGAACAATAATACATGTAACATAAGAAAAAATCTGCCAATAAAAATCAATTCAAGATAATTGCGTGGAATATTGTACCTGACTTTTGTAGATATGGATCTATTCAGGGAAAAAACACATATGTCGAATCCTTGCAACTTCGTGTTGTCATTGTGACCTCTAGCGGTTGAAATACAGCATGGCATCATTCCTGTAAGCATATTTACGTCCCCTGTGTAACAAAGTAAATGACGTGGGCAATAGACACGATAATGATGAATACTGTCAAATATACAAACACTTTTAATAATTATGGATACCTTCACAATGCATTTCAAAGCACCTATAATGCATTATTATGGTCAGTATAGGAATGAATAAAGCCTTGTAGCATCTTCTGCCGACAGTCATAAGACAATAGAGCGTTGATTGTAATAAGCTCCACCACCACATCTGCTCACACTCATACTATTTTTCATACAGATGTGGACAAATTTGTTAGTACCCTTCCACGAAGAAAGAACCCCCAACTTTCTCTAAAATAGCATGAAACTGATCAAAGTTAATTAATCCACCATCGTTTATTCCATGTTTAACACAAATCAGATGTGTCTTTTGATTTTTGATTAAATTGAACGTTTTATATAATAAAACAAGTGATAATGGCGTGGACAAAAAACATGGTGCCAGTAACTTAATATTGCGTTGCACCACCTTTAGCAGCAATCACTGCCAACACGTGATCTCTGCAGTTCGCAACGGTACGTCTGCATCTGCCTACAGGTAGCGTGGGCCACTCTTCCTGAGCAAACTGCTCCTGCTGTCTCAGGTTTGACGGCTGCCTTCTCCACTATCCGTTACTGTAGCGACAGTCTTATCTGTAATTTTTATCTAAGAGACAAAAAGAAACAAATTAACAACACAATTGTTTTATTTTCTTACACCGTATATAAATTTATAGTCTTGAGTTGCAAACTGCAACAGCATTGATTTCAACAGGCCACTATTATAGATAATAATGTGACGTAATATGTGATGTAGTATGTGATTATATAGGGGAGAGCGGGGACAGTCGCTCCACTTTTTGCATTTCTTTCAGTATCTCAGCAACCATTTGCAATAGAAAAACAAAATTTTAATACATTAAACCCACATCCGTCACCTATCAACCCAAACTGTTACATACTGTACAACATGTGTAAATATTATAGCTTTGATGTAAATAACATTTTAATGGAGAGAGAGAAACGTTGCAACCGTCCTCACATAGGGTGATGGTTGCAACAGTCCCTGTGGGCAGTTGCATGACTTATTGAAATGTAATAAAAATCATTCTTGACAAACATTATTCACTTTTTTTTTGTTTAATTTGATCTGACAGTGTTCATTGAGTTCACCGAGTTGATAACAAAGTTGAGAAGGCAATAACTGGTGTTTACCATAGGCATGGTATTTACCGCCCTTCTGGCCCTCTAGGCCACTTTCTAGAGGAGCTTGATACTCTCCTCAGTCTCTTCCCCACTGAAGGCTCCTCTCTCATTCTCTTTGGTGACTCCAATCTCCCCCATGATAAGCTCCTTTCTTCTTGCCTCCCCCCTTTTCTCTATTCCTTTTCTCTGACATCCGACAACTGCTCTCCCACACACAGAGGAGGGAATGTTCTCGACCTGGTTTTCAGCCGCCCCTCTCCAGCCATTGACATCACCTCTACCCCTCGTCACATTTCTGATCACCGCTTGGTATCCTTTATCATCACCCTACCCGTCTTGCCCAACCCTGGCTTTCAACATTCCTCGCCCACTAGACCAAACCTCCACTCTGTCTCCCCTTCATCTGTTGCTTCCTGCACCCTGTCCTACCTTCCTGTCCTTAACTCCCTTTCCTCCCTTGCACTGGAGCCTGCAACTGATGCTCTCCTCTACTGACTTTCCACTTCCATGGACCACCTCTGCCCGCTGTCTTTTAACCCCAGGAAAACTCGTCCTGCTCCTTGGCTTTCAGCTGCATTACGCAGCAACCGAAGAGAATTGCGGGTAGCAGGAAGGACATGGAGGAAATCTAAACTTGATGCAGATCTGTTTTCCTACTGTTCTCTGCTATCCGAATTGTCTTTGGCTGTGACTGCAGCTAAATCTGCCTTTTACAAGGAAGAACTTGAGCTGTCCTCACAGGATCCCCACACACTCCATAATATCTTTTCATCACTACTCAACCCTCCAACCCTCCTGCTCCATCCTCCCTGACTGCTGAAGATTTCTCCAACTTCTTTGATGAAAAGTTTGGCGAAATCTGCCAGACATTCTCTCCCTCCTCATCCACTACTCTACACACCCAGGATCTCCCTTCCTCCTCACTAACCCAGTTTTCTAGCCTTATGGCTGATGAGATCATGAAAGTCATCTCATCTTCCAATCCTACCACCTGCCCACTGGATCCAATCCCTTCCACATTGCTCCAGACAATCTCTCTGGACCTT
>JAABNY020000095.1:5379035-5397379 GCA_015164015.2 Brevimyrus niger | reverse complement strand
ATACCAAATCTCTTGGTGAGGTCATATCCTCTCATGGCTTCTCTTACCACTGCTATGCAGATGACACTCAACTCTTTATCTCCTTCCAATGAAAAGAAATAACTCCCTAGAGGGAAAAAAACCTTGGGAGGAACCAGACTCAAAGGGGGAGCCCGTCCTCACGGGGCCGACATTTTCCTACACTTACTGTCATGGCTAACATCCCTTATAAACCCACTTAGTTTACCGACATGTAAAAACGACCACAAAGACAGCATTTTCTGCTGTTGAAGTTTGTAATCAGCACTCAGTTTATGGAATTTTTACAGACGTGATAAAGCACACGTAGTAGAGAGAGCACTAATGTTCAACTGTAGTTAGCTTCCCAACAAGAGGACTTATTCTCCCACTGCATGCTGCACTGTACTCTATACCATCTGCATAAGAAGTGTCATCCAGAGGCCTGGGTAGGGAACAGTGTTATACTCATTAAAGCGGCAATGAGGTCAAATGAATAATTAAATCATTAAAATAAGTAAAAAAAGATTAATAGCGGTGCCAATATTCTCTTTGTCTCATTTTAACATTTTTAACTGCTCATGCTTTTCTTTATTTCTGAGTTTACAGTTTTTTTTCTTTAAACTTTGCACATACAGTCATAGTTTTTTGTGCAGTTTGTAATTTTTTAGTTATTTATTGCGCTGCTGATAAGGAACCTATAGACCAAAGACCTTCACTCTCTGGTTTACTCACTGTAGTCATCTAACACTAAAAGTGATTAGATTTGATTGTTTACTCTTTCCTTTCTTCAAAAGTGCCAAATCCCATCAGGCGTGTGCATATAATCAGGGACTGGGGTTAGGGTTAGGACTGGGAGAACCAAGAACCCAGGTCCTTCAAGGCTATAAAAACGTTGATTTGTTGCAGACAAGAAGTGAGGGGCTTGGAAGGGAATGTTAAGGTAAGAAAACAAAATGCTTCTCGCCTTTTCCTTAAAGCGCAGAGTGAATGTCCATCACTTTCAGTGTGGTGTCAAGACATGGGGCTGAAAACTAAAAGTAAATGAAAACTAAACTGAAACTAGAATTTTTTCATAAGATTAAAACCAAACTAAAACGATTTGAACACTTTTAAAAGAAAATGCAACTGAACCAAGACTAACCAATGAAATGGAAGGTAAAAAAGCAAAAACTGATGTAAATATGTAAACTATAATAACCTTGACACTGCAGAGGCAAAGGAATTTTGCTTCTGAAAGAAAGATGTAAACAACCAACAATAAATTGATAGTTTGCCTTTAATTATCATGAAGTGGGGATTTCTTGTTTCCATTTGAGAAATTGGTCAGGAAATTCACAATGGCAGCAGTGAGCGTGTCCCCGCAGGTCGAGAGTGGAGACACAAAGGCACATCGTTACGGTGAGGGAACAGTAAGGGACATGAGGGAAATCAAAGGGGGCATTTTGAGAAATATGGGCTTCCTTAAAGAAGGTCACTAAAAGATACAACGTTGCTGTTTTCTTAAGCCACACTTCATGTCCACACGGAGTGCCACAGGTCTGTTAGCTGAATAGGGATGTAAGTCCAGGTCTTCTTCCTGCACATCATGTTGGTTGGGGACTAGAAGGTCGTTTTCACTGAGCCATGTAATGAAGCAGAGCAGAAGATACTACGATGCTGCAAACCTGGGTTGAATTGTACCGCAGCCTCCTACCTGACGTGTCCAAACTGTGTCACCTGTATTTGAGGGGTGCTGTGATGGTGCCATAACTGATCTCTCTATCACATGTGCTTGATTATGGTGCCTCTTCTTTGTGCTCCAGGGGGACGGAATTGCGTTAGAGGCCAGTGGCTGAGGGGGTTGCCACTGTCCCTTGCAGAAGCGAGGCACTGATAAACGTTGCATGGAGTATGACTTATGAGAAAGGAACTTAAAAAAAAAATGTGGTCAGTTGTTTTGCAACAAGCCAGCCGTCATGTAAACCCCCATCTCCAAGTCTTTTCCTGACGCTGCTGTCTCAATCGGAAAGAGTCGTGAGAATGAGGAAGCCATCTGAGATGCTGAAACTGATGAATGTAGTAGCTTGACGGCCTGGGTCAACTCATGGCTCTTTGCTTTTCACTTTCTCCAGCTCCTTACCATCCCATTCCGGCTTTTGTCACCTGCTGTCATCATTTCCAAAGGTTTAATGAAGAGAGAGCTGTGCCCAGGAACAGCAGGCGACGATGGTCTTAGTCCTAGGATGCTCAACACCCGTATCGCACAGCACAGTATTGCAAAGTATCTTTAACTCGAGCCTTAATCTGAAGAAGGTTCCAAGACTGTGGAAAACATTGTCTGGTTCCTGAGCCCAGGAAAGCATGTCTTAGTGCCCCATCTCATTATAGAACATTGGCCTGACTTTACACAGCATGAAGACCTTCCTGACAGGTCCTGGTTAGGTCTTGATCTCCTTCAGTTTGTCTACCCAGGCTAAGATTCGCACTGTGGTACATTATATTTTATCTTATTTGACAAATGAAGGTTATTATAAGTTAGTGTGGTATATCTTAAGGATTCATAATAATGTTCTGATAGGTGTGACTTCAGCACTGCATTTTATCCCAGCCAAAAGGCACACTTTCTGTTACTCATCATCAGCAAACTAACTACAGTGGTACCTCGGTTCTCGAACTCACTAGAACTCGAATTTCTTTTAAAATTAAATCAAATTAGGACGATCTGTCACGCCTGTCGCGTGTCGGAACAGAGGCGCAGACCCAGGTATGCGAGGTGGACGGGTTTTATTGCTAAGCAATAAGAACACGGCGACGGTGGTAAGAGGGACAGGCGAGAATCGTGGTCTAGGGACGGGCGTAGAGGTCGGAAGCCGGGCAGTCAATCCAAGACAGGGAGACGGGGCAGGAGCGTCGGGGAAGGTAGGTGGATCGGGACGAAGCAGGCACGGGGCGAGGGAGTCAGGAACGGGAGCTGGGCTGGGAGGAAGGAAGGAGAACAACAGGCGCTGAAGAGAGGGAAGGCAGGAACACCAGGAACGACAGGACAGACGGAGGACAAGAGAACGCTTGGTATGGCTCACGAGAATCATCGGGCTCAATACTTCGCATCGACCGAAGGGATGACGTCTCCTTTATACTCGCGTGGGGGAGGGACCGCCCACACTATCGGCGAAACCCCGCCCACCCGGGACCGTGGATGTCACACGATCGGGGCAGGACAGGGGTAATGTTGGGATAAGATCTTTATCGTTTTGGAAGCCATTAAGAAATTAATGCTCTTCTTGTTTTATCCTGTTCATTTTGTGTTTAAATGCTAAAAATAAAAATAAAAACATATTTAGGTGTAATTTTGGAGGGCCGGGAACCAATTACTTGGTTTTTCATTATTTCTTATGGGAAAAATTCTATCAAAACTTGAACTTTTTAGGATTCGATCCACCATTAATTTCCCAGGCCCATGAAGGAGTGATATCATGGATGCGTCTGTAACATTGTTTGTGCAGCTTTCAGTCTGCCAGGCTACACAGACCAGCAAGGAGAACTGACTCACTAGTGAACTTTGGCTTTGACCTTGACCACAGATTACAGCTTTCTTTTAGCATACAGGCCTGGCCTGGTTTTTCTTCTTCCTGCTTTGGAGTTTTTGGTTCCTCTCCTCCATTATCATCTAACTTTCTATCTTTGTCACTAAGGACAACAAATGTCATGCAAGAAACTCAAAACATGGGGGGGTGGGTTTTACCAGCCTTCAATCCACACCCAGCAAATTCATAAACTCTGAGCCACACGATCAGCCCACTGAGCTATGCAGCAGTACAGGAGCAAGGAGAAGTACACGAGGGTAAAGAATTCAAAGACAGAGGAGGACAGGATGGCCAGTGACACCTACAGGCCAAACAGGAAAGATACACGAGGAGCTGGGCCGGACAGTACCAACCCTGACAGATTTGGCAAGCAAATTTTCACTGCATCCTGTATTAATTATTACTAGTAATAATTGATTTCATTTCCAGTTGGTTCTGAAACCAGGAGTAGCATGGTGGTACAGCGGCTAACACTTCTGCCTCACACCAGGGTTCGAATCCCCACTAAAACTGTGCAGGTAGAGTTTTAATGCTATCTCTGTGTTATCGTGGGGTTTTCTCTGGGTACTCTGTTCCTCCCCCCCCCCCCCGCCCCCCCCAAGTTCAAAAAGATGGTGAGGTGAATTGGAGTTACCAAACTGCATGTATGTGTGATGTGGGTGTGATGTGAGTGTGCCCTGAGACAGGTTGCAGTCCCATCCTCGATTGTTCCTTGCCTTGCACCCACAGCTTGAGGAATAGGCTCTGGACCCCCGTGACCCTGAATGGCACAAGCTGTTACAGAAAATAGATGGATGGATGGTTCCAGAACAAAAGAATATATGCATAAAACAGTACAAGGCTTTTGTATTTAAGAAACCTTTTATTCTGCATTTTTTTAAAAGTACACACAATATAAAAAAATAACGTGCACACATAATGTTCAGTAACTTTGTATAATCTACTATGTAAAAGAGATTTTGCCTAGATACTTTGTCAGTCCATGCCTCTCCACAAACTCAGCTTGCCAGAATTATGGACCTGCCTTTGTGTTTCCTTTCCAGATGATGGTAGAAACTGAAAGTAACCAATGATTTACAATAATTGCTTCTTTTTATGGGATGTCTTACACAGAAACTCCTCATGAAGTGGGTTAGTTTGTAGGAAAGTCTTTAAAGTTACAACTGTTGAAGTCCATGTCATAACCAAGTTAAAATTCACCCGCGTGAGAGACCAGACCGATTGCATTCACATCGCGGTAACACAGCATTGCTCTGAGCTGTCTATTTTTGTCTTATTGTGCGGCGATTATCATGCAGTCTGTAAATAAAAGCAGTTCCCTCTAGAATAATAAAAGTATTCTGATTGTGATTCTGATGAAGCCGCTCTCGGGTCACAAAAACAGCTTCATTGGCACTTGGTGTCCTCATCGTACGGTAGCCCTGTAAGCCCAGAGCACAATAACATTAACGCAACACAAAAACATTAAAAAGACGCAAAAACATCACAAAAAACTCACAAAAAAGAACAGGACGCCACAGTACCAAGAAAGAAAAAAACAAGCACCAATTAATGTTCCCCAGTATATATAAGGTTGTGCGGAGCCCGCCACTTCTCCTTTTACCCACTCCGCAGGTACCCCACATTCCCGCTCTCCAAACCCCCCGAGATTGGCTGAAATGGGGTGGGAGGACCTGCCCTATAATAAACATTAAATATTCCTAGTCCTCCAGCCGCTACACTATATACGTACTGATATATTACGTACTGGAAATTTGTGTGAAGCAATGAGCAATGATACTCTGCGGTGCATACGTGACATATTACACTTCTTGTTTCGCAATTACGTGCAATATGAGAAACGCTCAAAGGCAATCAAAAATCAAAAATAAAAATCGGTGCCATTTCACTCCAGGAACCTAGTTGTGTGGCGTCAGCTGCCTTCTGATTGGCTGGTGATGGATTCCGCAAAGGGTCTGCGCAGGTTCGCGTCGCAATAAAAAGCGGTGCTGAAGTTTAATAAACCATCCTGGACATCACTGATAAGTCAGTCTTAAAATTTGCGCACCAACACCGAAAGATGGCTGTAAGTATATATCTGTATATTAAACGGATTTGTAATAGCTGCCTTTCCAAGTTCAATGAGTCATACAAATGATTTTGTGGGAATGTATTAAAACTAACCCAGATGGATTTGAGCTGGTTATGCTCCTAAATAATTTTAAAATAACAACTAAATGTCATTTTACCCTAAGTCGTAAATTTAAATGTGATCAGCCTGTTAATCTAGTCAATGCTTGTTACACTATGTTTTAGGTGTCGTAGCTAACTTTGATCAATAATTTTGCACCACAGAAATTCTTTTGAGTATTGGTACTGTAAGTTAATTTATAATCATCTTTGCACGGCATGAGCACTGGATTATTTGTATGCATTCACGTGCTGGAACTTCACTTTAATTTAAGCGTAAATAAGAAGTATCCTTAGTTGCTGGCTACCGAGCACGTATTGTGACTCGTATGTATAATTGTTGGAATAGATTAGATCACTTTTAAGTTACGTTATAGATGTCGTTTCAGGGCGAAATAGGTCAGCTGATGAATCGTCCAAAAATAAACAAACTGATTGTCCTTTAAATACAGAAAATTAAAAGTAGGTATATTGAAAATCGATTTTATATTACTATTATTGTTGTTATTATTATTATTATTATTATTATTAATAATAATAATAATAATAATAATAGTAATAATATTAATCATTATTATGTTATTGAATTACCAATATGCTTCATTTAATATTTCTGAAAAAGTCTTGGTACCAGACTTATTTGCGCAATGTCACCGATCAAATTCCAAAAGAATTAAGTCATTGTCATGAGAATGGGCATGGTGCAGGCAGGAAAACGGAGGTGATACTCCCCTAGCGGCTTTGAGACACAAGAGAATTTATTGCAGAAATTAAATACAGTGTTACATCGGTTCTCTTACTTAATCCGTTCCTGACTCCGGATCGAATCCTGACAAGTTCGAGTTCTGATCGAATTTTTCCCATAAGAAATAATGGAAAACCAATTAATTGGTCCCCGGGCCCCCAAAATCACACCTAAATATGTTTATATATATATTCTTTTAGCATTTAAACACAAAATGAAAAGGATAAAACAAGAAGAGCATTCATACATTAACCCTGTCCTGCCCCGATCGTTCGCTCCTTCCGTGTGCCACGCCCCCTCGTTAACCTCGTGTGGGATCCCCATGTGATCAGCTGTTTCTGGTTGTTGTCATTAGTCCTCTGTGTTAAGTCCGCGTTTCAGTTTGTTTCCCCAGTCCAGTTATTGGGTGCGTTCCACTTGCTTACAGAGCTGGCTTAAAGCTATGCATTCTATCCTGACGCAATGCATTATGGCTGGATGCATTGCTACCTCTCTCCTGGCTGCACAAACTGGAACCGCCTCCGTGACGACACACCTTTGCCCTTATTGGCTGAAGAGTTTAGTTACAAGAATGACGTTTGTATCCCAGGCAGTTCCGATTCCTAGTCTGCTATTTCTCCCGAATATGACGTAAAGCAGTGAGAATTGGTTTTCAGTTAATTTACCTGGTAAAATAAAGCTTAAATAAATTACATAAATGCTTTAATAGTACGCGTAAGTTAGTGGTTTATTTATTGTTATTTACTTTAATGTTGTGCTGCATTATTTGGTTAATCGTCCAGTCTGAAGAAGCCATTCAAGTAAGAATTGCATTGTGGTATGACTCATTTCCTGGCGCGTACAGTTTATATTAGGTCAACATGCACCATTCGGCTTCTGATATTCAGATCGAGTACTAGCTCAAGCTGGTTTGTTCGACTTTCAAGAAATTTGAGTTCTAGTGAGTTCGAGAACCAAGGTACCACTGTACACTGAGTAAAACTACGAAGAAAAGGACCACGAGGGGTCAAAAGAAAAATGCGGAAAACAAGAAGGTTAACTCTAGGTTAACTCTGGGTTGATTCAGTGGGTAGCACTATAACTAAATTTGTTTGGGGTTGGTGGTTTGAATCCTGCTTTGTATGTGTGCAGTGTGCTCGTTGTTCCTCTTTCACATGGGTTTCCTCAAAATACTTATTCCCTTTCACCAGCTGACAGTGCATAACATGTCTGTGAAGGCTGGGAAGGACCTGAAGATCACAGGTGTTCCCAAGCCTAACGCTGCGGGGTGAGTCATTTCCCCACCTATTGCTGTGAGGGTTCAGCCTACGATTGGCTTCCGCCTTTCCTCTACACTGAACTGTCACTCAGCTACTGCCCACTGGGTCATTCAGCTACCTGTAGATTGTGCCTCCCACATACTTCCTATCATAATCCCCCACCCCCAGGTTTGTCATCAATCTCGGCCACGGGGACGAGAACATCGCCCTGCACTTCAACGTCCGCTTTAACCAGCACGGGGACAATCGCACCATCGTCTTCAATTCCAAGCATTCCGGCTCCTGGTCTAGTGAGCAGAGGGAGAGGAACTTCCCCTTTACGGAGGGGGAGGAGTTTAAGGTGAGACCGTGCACACCAAGGTCCAGGTTTTTTGCTCTAGCATGTTTTCAGAACACAGAAAAACGTTCTGCCACAGCTGGGGGTTAAGGGCCTTGCTCAAGGAGGACCGGTGACCTTGCGATTACCGGAACACGGCTTAGCCCACTGAGCCACACTGACTTTTTTGGGACATATAGCACTGATTCTTGGGAATTTGGATAGAACAGGTTTTAATTCTGAAAATAAAAAATTACGTAAATTACAAAATCTGTAAGTATATCGATCAAGGTCTTGGCTGTTCAGCAATGTACCGGTGCAGCCTCCTCATTTTGCATTTTTTTTTTTTCATAAAATAGGCGTCTTTTCAGTTATCACTTTGTTTTTGTCAACATAAAGTCAAGGGTGAATGTATTGATGTCATGTTGTGGTTGTGAGAGTATTAGTGTCCACAAATGTAACAAGTTTAAGAGAAAATAGCGAACTTACAGGAGCTTTTGCTTTTCTGCAATAATTCAGGTTGAGCTCTTTAGGAATTTCGACGGGGCTTAAACCTACACCCTTCGAGTATCAAGACACTAGTTTGTCACTGTACCAAATGCCGCCCTTCTAGGCATTGGAGATGTTAGTTGGTGAATCAGCAGCGGAGTGACCTCCTTCAGCAATCTTTTTCTCTGTCATCATCGTTGCTCATTTACATCCTTTTTTCTTTCCAGGTATACATCAGTTTCAACAACAGTATATTTCAAATCAAGATGCCTGGCAACACTGTGTCATTCCCCAATCGTTTTGGTGCTGACAAGTACATGTTCATCCAGGTACTGGGGGATGTTAGTATCAAAGGCTTCAAAATTAGTTAAACAAGTCAACAGGCACTGGATCTGGCCGCTAATTGGCTGGGATCGGTGCCCTATCTTCTGCGAAGCTTAACCATGATGCTTATTTTTAACCCCGTTAATGCAGTAGTGACTATACCATGTGTTCTTCTTGCTATGTACCTCTGTTTGTACAACCTACACAACTTTCCTAGCTGGCCTTCTGAAAACTGTGAAAATAAACTGAACATTTCCGATGTTTTACTCGATCTCACTGCATTTTACACTGCTTTCTGTCTGGACCCAGTTGTAATGCTTGGTTTTATTTTGTCAATTTGTCTACATATACAGTAAAACGTTCTTAGGGTTCACACTGGTTATAATTTACTTGTCATTGGAAGCAGGTGATATTTAACTGGAAATTTAAAAATGTTCTAGACCCCAAAAGGCACTGCAAATCTGCCATCTACCAAAAAACAAGTTATTGGCCTTGTGGGAGTGCTAGACTGCTTTGGGATCATGAGGTTAAATATACATCTTTGTTCATATATTTTCACATAGTCTATATGAGTGTATGCATTTTGTCACAATTATTGTAGCACATATGTGTTATGTTGGTGGATGAAGCAAGGCGGGACCCAGTTCTTCTCAATTGACTCCTGTTGAGGAACTTTATTAGGGGCACAGGCAAGAAAGCACAGGTGGCCAGCTAAGATAAGCAGGGAGCAATGACCGGACTGGGGAGGCATTTATACACACGACTAATGAAGGGGGTGATACGCATGGAGTTTTAATACTACAGGACAGGTAGGAATGGAGGCTGCAGGAGGACCAGCAGTGCCATCTGCTGGCCCTCACAAGAATCGGTGAGGCTGCAGAATGACTAACAGTGCCACCTGCTGGCCCTCACGGGAATAGGACAGGCCAGGCCAGAGCGGATCATGGCAGAACTGTTTATTTTTTTAATCTAAACAGGATATACTCCATCCAAGTGGAAAAGGAAAAATTATGGAATGCATAAAGTTATGTAGCAGAGAATTTCTGAAAATGTAGGAATATAATAATATATTCAAAATGTAAATTCTCAGTTAAGTCAGAAAAATCACAAATTACAGGTCCAAGACCAGGGATCAAATGAAGAGAGACCTTTTGCTGTACAGCAGTCCTCAGCCTTCATGGGACAAGAAATTAATGTACTGACTATAGAAACCGCATCACCTAAGGGCCTGTGCCTCTCTGGGTGGCTATGCCCCAACCCCCCCCAACAGAACAGAGACTCAAACAACAGAAATCACACCAGCAATGGCAGCAACCTACCCCCCGAATGGTTCTGTTTGTTGTCCTGCCCAGTGGCCCTGAGCAGTTGCGTCTCCCATACTCACCCTGATGCATCCAGTCAGGATGCCCTCAATGATGCAAAACCAGAGTTATGGTTCCCAGACCAAAGCTCTTCAGCCTCGTCATGAAGACCAGCCTCTGGATGATCTCTTCTGTTTTAGAAGAGCTGTCGTCTCCTTTATTTAAAACAACCCACAGACTCTTCATAGTATGTTCAAAAAGATGTAGAAAATACATTAAAATCTTTAACTGCAAATTTATACTGTATACTGCTACTATATTTAATATTCTACTTTAAAATGCATTTCCAGATCAATCACAGGTTGTTTTAGTTTGAAATTTTGGGATTATTTGCTTGCTTGCTAATCAGTGACACATTACAAACAGGGCAACTTCTATTTGCAAGAAACACGCTTTTACTGGTGTTGAAAGTCTGAAAGACAAATTCTGAAAAACACACCATATATCATACATGTGTCCAGAGTAAGAGTAATTTTAATACTTATTAATTTTGGAATGTTAGTTTTACAGACAATGATCACTGTTATGTCTTATGATATGGTGCGTGGCCTGCGCAGCCTTCCCTCACAATGCTGCATGATCACACGCACACAACGTGAATGCAAACTGCTTTCATTGAATTGTGCACTCTCTCTCATGCTGATACTGAATGTTCTAGCTCTCTCTCTTTGTCTCTCTCTGTCTCTCTCTCTCTCTCTCTCTCTCTCACACACACTCTCACACAGCAGACACTTAACACACTGGGCCTGAATTTTCAATTGCTGCAATCTGTCATTTATTTATTCAGGCGAATATTTAGCTTCAAACTTTATCTTTCGCTCTAGAAAAAAATTAGAGGCCTGACCCTCAATGACCTCATAGCTGGCTACGGCCCGGCAGACAGCATACCATTACATAAGACAAAGCTCTGAGCCCCTCCTGAACGTCGGAGCTCCTCAACGTATCTCACCATAAGCTCATTTCGACCATTTGCGTCCACGATCTCATTCTTTCGGTCGCCACCCAGAGCTCATGACCGTAGGTGAAGGTATGAACGTCGGTCGACTGCCAAATCGAGAGCTTTGCCTTCCAGCTCAGCTCCTTCTTCACCGCAGTAGAACAACAGAGCATCCGCATCACCGCTGACGCCGCACCGATCCGCCTGTCGATCTCCCGTCTCCCCTCACTCGTGAACAAGGACCCGAGATACTTATTCTGCACGACCCAAGCGGGACCACATTGTTCACAAAAAGCAAAGATGCAACGCTGAAGCCCCCCGAAACCGGACCTCCTCCGCCGGTCGGCTCCTCCTGGAAGTTCTGCCCATAAATGTTATTAAAGGAACTAGCTGACAAAGGGCAGCCTCCATAATGGACAAGTCCTCATCCAAGTCTTCCACCTCTACTTCCTCCGAAGGAAGGCGTATCAGTGAGATTCAGGAGGCCCTCAAAGTACTCCCCAGGAAAACGTGAGGTTAAACCTGGTCTTTAAAGTTAAATCAGTGATTCTACATAGCTGAGAATTACTGAAAATGTATCAATATCATATATTTTTTTTCACAATGTGAAAATGTGTGCATGTAAAATGTGTTTAAAATGTGCAATTCTCATATAGGGGAAATGAGCGAGTTCGTGGTTTTTTTTGTTAACTGGTTAGTTAAACATTAGCAAATAAAATCAGCGCTAGTAAATCAATTAGGTTTATTTACTGTAAACATTGCTGATTACCTTTGGAGTTTGGTTCGATGTCATTTTTCCAGGTGTGACAGTGCCAAGTATGAAACTGAATGTCGCATTATAAGTATAAAAGGAGGACAGAATAGAAAAATGTTGCAGCAGAGTGACACTTTGTGTGAAACAGATTTTTTTCTCCAGTGGTCGATAAAATTGCTGAATCCCGGACAAGACTGGTTAAAAGACCAGGGAAGGTTGTTTTTAAAACCTGATGTTCAGGTATTTTTTAATGTTCACGAATCTTTATCCAGAAGTTCGAGTCTAATTGGAAGTCCATTTATGTGCGACTTGGGTGCAACTCGTATTGGCCATTCGGCTCTGTGATTCTAAACCGCTTGACTCTTTGATATAAACCATAAAACGCTGGCATGGGGCTATGGGACACGGGAGGATGTGGGCGTGGCCTTCCTTCTCATTGGACCGCGAGGAGTCCGCGAGCCAGTTGCATCTGTTCAGATCTCAATAAAAAGCAGCACCGCAGTCAAACGAACCATTCTGAACATTATCAATATCCAGCCTTAAAGTTCGACCGACAGCATTGACAAGATGAGTGTAAGTATATATGTCCTTATATTATATGTATTTTTATTGCACGTAATAAGTTAAAATGTGATCAGTATGATACTAATTGAGTATTAGTGCTGCTTACGTTATGTTTTTAGGTGAGTCGCAGCTGAATCTAATCAATAATTCTGCACCACAGAAATTCCCGTGAGTGTCAGTACTGTAAGTTAGTCCGGCACCCGCATGGCACTGCGTGAACACTTCTGATTAATATTTATGCACTTACTGCATTCGAATATAATTTGGGTTAAAGCGTAGATGGGCAGCATCCGTAGCTACTGACTACTGTTGAATACGTCGTGTGGCTCGCGTGTATCATTTTTTGAATTGGCAAGATCACAAGAAATAATTAAAGATAATGTTCAAAACTGTATAGGTCGGCCGGGGAACCGAGAAAAAAAAATGCGCAAGCAAACCGACAAACAGGATGCGCTGTCGCTTAAATATAGGCATATATTATTATCAAAGAAAATAGCCACTATTGAAAATAGTTTTAAAAAATATATGAACACACTTTTTTCTTTGGACTAACAGACGTTGTTCTCATTAATACATTGGCGAGATACTTAATTTAGTATTCCTGATAAGGTCTTTGTTTAAAGAATATATTCGCTCACTATCATCGATCACATTCCAAAAGGATCAAGTCAGGATAGCAATTATTAACTTGTGTATCTTTAACCGTAGAAACGGGTGCTGTGGTGCAGCCGCGTTGGGAATTTCAATCAATGGTACAAAAAAGAAAAAATGACCTCGTAACAGGCAGACCCGGTTAGATTAGAAACCCTAATACGTAATATAATGGATTTACAACTTTCCCGCAGTTGCGGGAATCAAGAGACTTTGAATTGCATAAATAACTGAGAGATGTCTTCTAAAATGGACTATATTGACCCATATACTAAAATGAAACGCTAATTTCACAGTCCATTATAAAGTATGCTTGTTGAGAGCATCATAACATTATATAATATTGTATAATATTTCTGCAACTAAATTCTATAGCTGTCTTGTGGGTTGGCTCAGTGAGTAATGCTGCAACTTTATGCATCCAGGGTTGACAGCATGAATCCTGCTTCTGCTTTGTATGTGTGGGGTGTCTACGTTCTCCTTTGGGTTTCCTCACAGTACTGTGATTTCTTCCTGGAGTGAACAAACATGCAAACGGTCTAGCTGGTGTCCATGGTGGACCCGCATCCCACCTAGGGTGTACCGAAGGCCGGTGCTGCTTGGGAGGGGGGCTACTCTAACCAGGAAAAGCCATGTGCAGTGTCGTACATGTATGGAAAATGTCAGATTGAGAAATGGCTTCCGTGCCAAAGCTATATTCACCCCATCCATGGGGTGGGATTGGAACCTGACTTCCACCCCATGGACCTGAATTGTCTCCCACACCCTCACGGGGTGTAACCCGGCCCTCCCAGCCCCTTATCTGCGCGGGGTCTATGACTGGGTTCCAGCTCATCAGACGCCGGCGTCTTATTTTTTTTCGCGGTTGTGAAATGCCCCCACTTTATGACGAGTGTCACACCCGTTTATGATCCGTTCATTGAAGGCGGTTGATCGTTCATGAGGGCTCGCGTTGCCGATAATGCGCTGTGAGTTTGCAGTTTAGCCCCGTTTCTTCTCCCTGGGGAGCAGACGGCCGCTTTCCCAATCGATGGCAACGCAGCACTCGGTATTCTGTACTGTGACTGAGGTAACATCTTGGTCTTCGCTCTCGGGACAACTTCCATTTTCCCCTTGTCCTGTGTCCAAGGTTGCAGCAAACGAGTCTGTGGGCTGCTGCAAATCCATCCATGTTCATTTGGCCGTCAAGCGTAAGCGTTTCTCTGCGAGGAGTGTGGGACTGAAATAACTTTTGAGGCCTCCAGACAGAGTCCCTGTCCACCATCCCAAATGGCGCAATGCTGTATAGGGTTACCGGAAGCTTGGTGGCGCAGAGCCTTTCCCTGGATGGTTCCGGTCCCAGCTGTAAATATAGTAGCGTCATAAAACCATTCATTCATGTTCCAGCTGTTATCAGTACAGGGTCCATCCCAGGGCAAACATTCAAGCACTACAGACCAGGGATTCTCAACCAGATTTGCACCACAACCCAAGTTTTTAACATACCAGCTCAGTCACAAGCATTTATAGCAAATTAGCAAAATAAATCGGTAAGACCAGCCAGCTCACTCAAGATCTCATCTTGCCTACCACAGTTTGACAATTGCTAAATAATGTGATTATTTCTGTTGTTAAATAAGCCATTCTAACATTTTAAGCAGGAGAAAAATGGGTTGCATTATTTTCCTATTCAGGCTCGTGACCCTTTCTGAACGTTCCGTGTCCCAGTTCGGGTGGTATCCCACGGATTAAGGAATACTACAAGTTAAACACATTGATTTCACTTCTTTTTGGAGTCCTGGCTTTCCGAGTGAATCACGAGGAGAACAAACGCAAATAAACAGATCGAGGGTCAAACCCACAATCGTGGTGTGAGGAGATAACGGAAGCCAATAAGCCAGCAAGCCGCCCTGGAATGAGGTCATTGTTTTCTTGCTCATTATCAGCTAAAGCTGCTTTGTGACTGGCTACAGAATGAACCCAGTGATGGTCAAAGTCCTCCATTGTAAGCTTTTATCTATTTTTGCAAATCCGTGATTGTCGTCTTTTTTCTTTGCACAGAAGTGGTTTTATAATCATGGCTTCCTCATTTTTTTTTTTTTTCCTTTCACCAGCTGACGCTGAAGAACATGTCCGTGAAACCCGGGAAGGACCTGAAGATCACAGGTGTTCCGAAGCCCGACGCTGAGGGGTGGGTCACTGGTCCATCTGCCACTTTGAGGCCTCAGTCTGTTTTGACTTCAGCCTTTTCCCCTGCACTGCCGCTGGGTCTGTGACCTTCCAACCCCCCCCACTCGCCTTACCTTTCCCACAGGTTCAGCGTCAACATCGGCCACAGTGACAATGACATCGCCCTGCACTTCAACGTCCGCTTCAACCAGCACGGAGACCATCACGTCATCGTCTTCAACTCCCGGCAGGGCGGCTCCTGGTGTTGTGAGCAGAGGGAGCACGACTTCCCCTTCGAGCAGGGAGAGGAGTTTAAGGTGAGGCCGTCCATATTTGTGTGTCGCTAAGGTCCAGCGCTTCGTGCTTCAAGTTTTTGTCGCATGTGTTTAGAAGAACATGGTACATTTTTTTTTTGTGCCCAGGTGCATGGGAGGATTGGACAACAGTGCAATACAGCACAAATGGGAGCTCGTGTGTGTGGGGGTGGGGGCTTGCAAACGGCAATGCAATAAAGATCAAAAGGAACGACGTCACTTCCTTTTGTTTCGTTTAAACACTAAATTTTTAACTTTAAATAAAATGTGTAATCTATGATGTTATAAAACAACAAATGAGCTTATTGCACTTGGTGGTCAGTCTTCTCGCATGTCTGGAGACCAGGGTTTGAGTTTCTGTCCCTTTTCTCTGTGCTATTGTGATGTTTCCTTTCCCTCTACAGTCCAAAAACACTCAAAGGTGAATTTGAGTTGTCAGATTGTGTGTGTGTGTGTGGTTCTTGCCTATAGAAATGAATCGACAGTCTCCACAAAGGCATGAGTACGGGTGTGTGTGCGTATGCCTGCGCATGTGTGCACCTCATAATTGGTTTGGCGCCCCCTCTTGGGTTATTTTGTCTTGCACCCGTAGCTTGTGGGACAGGCCCCTCAAAGAATATATATATAGCACCTTACTTATTATTTATGAATCCGCTTGTCAGACAATTAGTAAAATCCTTGAATGTCAGTTTATTATAATGGTCAAAATATATCATTTGCATTTTTTCTTTTTTACCCAGTTTATACATTTGAAATTTTGTCCTCATCCTTTGGCCATGAACATCTATTAATTTGTTATTTTTACCAAGAATAATAATAAATGTAAAATTGCGAAATGCAATAAAAGATCCTGAAAGCATGTAGAATAGAATAGCATATTGTGTCTGGCTGTTTTAGATACCAAACTATTCCTCAAGGAAAAAAACAGGCTGCTGAATCCTTGGAGTGTCTTGGTATCATTGCGACCTCTAGTGGTTAAAAATTGCATCGTTTAATCCTTATTTTTTTTCACGAAGTACAAATTCCAGTAATGACCCAAAGCCAAGGACTCGCAGCAGGGTCTGAACCTACAGTCTTTGAGTAACAAGACCATCGATTGTCATTGTACCACTGGCTTTTAGTTGATCACAAAAGCGTGTTAGTGAATCAGGAGTGACCTCCTTCAGCAATCTTCTCCAGCCTCGCATAATTTTTACTTTCATCCCATTTTCTCCCAGGTAACCATCAACTACAACAGTGATGAATTCCATGTCAAGATGCCTGGCGACCACAATGTGTCATTCCCCAATCGCTTTGGCGAAGACAAGTTCATGTATATAGAAGTACTGGGAGATGTCAAAATTAAGGGCTTCAAGATTAACTAGGCGAGTCTGCAGGCACTGGGTCCGCCTTGTCCGGCTGCTGATTGGCTAAGATCTGTGCCCTATCCTCTTCATCACGACGCTTGACTTTTACACCACTAGTACGCTCGTCACTAAACCACGTGTTCCTTCTGTTTGTACAAACACTGTGAACCTGCGCGTCTTCGCCGAGTTGGAATCGCAGCAGTTGTCCTTTTCGACGTTTCAGACGCCTTAATAAACCTCACGGCACTTCTGCTGTTTGTTGCTTTCGGTCCAGAATCAGTGGTGATGCCTGGTTTCATTTTGCAGACTCGGGTATGCGGATTTGTCTGCATACACAGCAATCCGTTCCGATGGTTCAGCCTTCTACAAACATTAAGTCATTTTCTTGTTGGAATCAGGTGATATCTAATTGGAAAGTTTGTCCTAGCGCAAAAAGAACCAAAGCGGCACTTCAAATGTGCCATCTACCAAAAGCAAGCCCGTTACCCTGTGGGAGTACTAGACGGCTTTGGGATGGTAAATTTACTCATACGTACTGGTTCATGTGCATCATGTACAGGAATGTATGCATGATGTCACAATTATTGCAGTACGTATGTGGATTTTCTTAACCTCGGTGGGAAATGCTCCATCCCAGCAAAACATGGGGTAAATCCTGGTCGTAAATGATGAAATACATCATTCTATATAGCAGACAATAAATATAATAATATTTATTTCCACCATGAGAGTTTTTAGTTAAGTGAGCGCAACCACTAATTACAGGTCGGAGACCAGGGGTGAGATGAAGCGGTACCTCTTGCTGTAGAGTGTTCCTCAGCCAATGGGACACGAAATTACCGTAATAACTGTAGAATGTGTCTTCAACTATGGCTTTGCTAAGGGCTATACTGGCTGCCCATGTGCGCCACTCTTACATCACAGGGCCAGGCGCTTGGTGACCCCCGCAGCTGTTTGGCCATGACGAGACTCAGTCACTCCAGTGGCGGCAACCTGAAAACACCTCAGGGAGGTCTTTAGCACTGGCGCAGTTTTAATGGTCAGAGCAGGTAATTTCCAAATGAAATTCACGTGGGGGGGGGGGGCAAAGTAGAGGGTCCGTTCACTACCTCACCTGTGCCAGTGCTGAGTATCTCATTAAAACCTTGTTTGTCGGCTGCGTGTCGAACCTGCCGCAGCTGTTATTGTAGCCGCCCCCCCCCATAGTTTTATTAAACCAATCTGCATTCCTGCACTCGGGTACAGTCATTAACCCCCCCCCCCCCCCCACACCCCCCCCCCTCCACCCCCCCAACTCCCAATCCTCCCCCCAGCAAGAGAAAACCAGCCGGCAGAGCGCATGAAGCCAGCAGCGCGGCGACTGAAGACAGAGGCAAGAGAAAAGAAAACACAGACGGCAGCGCC
>JAABNY020000095.1:5346839-5358316 GCA_015164015.2 Brevimyrus niger | reverse complement strand
GCCCCCTGTCCAGGGTTGTTCCCTGCCTCGTGCCCGTTGCTTCCAGGATAGGCTCCAGACCCCCCACGACCCAGTAGTGGTTTGGAAAATGGATGGATGGAATTTTCTTTGGGATTAATGTGATTTTTTTTTTTTTATCCCACAGATACGACAATATGCAAATCATACCTCAGCAAAGATTTTTTTAAGGATAAATTTGGAAGATATTTGCTCACTCAATACTACTCGATTAGAGATTAATCTTCCCATCATAACTGGGCTCTTAAGGGAAGGACTCGGTCGACTCTCTGGGACACGCCAAGAAGCACAGGAGGTGCTGTCGTTTTGGTTTCTCCTTCCCTGCCAATCAGGAGTCAGTGGTCACTTGTGTAGATCTTCAGATTCAGTCTTTGTTGTATACAGGCGGGATTCAGTCCAAGCAGGGCACTCTGAAGTACTGTGATTTACACTGATTCTTATACATTTTTCTTATCTGTTTACAGTTATTCCTCATGGGGACGCCCTAAGCGTCAACCCTTTGCCAACATTATGTTCCTCCTCAGGGGTCTGGTTTGTCCCTCCCTCGGGCTTCACTTTACTTTAACAAAGATCTCTTCGCAAGAATACGTGCGCAAAACATTCTCTGACAGAAAAACACAGTGCATTTAACCCCCAGCATAAATCTCTGCTGCCCCCCCGATTTTGAAAATACACACGTTTCACAACTAGTTTCAGTTGTCAGTACTTACTAACCCAGTTGGTTATCGCAATAAGCCCAGAACCTGGGTGATTCGTTCGAGGACACCGGTGGTAAGGAATGAGCTCAGACGCCAGGTGAGTCTGCAGCAATGGGCCTTAGCGGTTTCTGTTGACTACTTAGCTGCTTAGCATGATAAGCTAACTGGGGTGCAAATATGTACTTATCCGATGATATTGTACATCAGTAGCTGGCATGCATTCTCTAAAGGTTACAAGGTTACATTGTCTTATGCAGGTTACATCTTCTCTGTATTGTACTAAGTTTACATTCTCGACATAATAGAATATTCCATACTGTCAAACAGAAATACTGTTTGAGTGGTTAATTTAATCATCTGCAACAGAATACAGTAGGCAGGAGATGTACTTTGCTTTGTAAATGTATTTTGTTTGGTTACTTATGGTTACGATTAGGGTTGGGTAGCAATTAAGGTTGCCATAGTGGGATTAGGGTTGTGCCCAAAGAAATTAATGGACAATCCTCACAAGGGTATGAACACGAACACAAACCTATGTGTGTGTGTGTGTGTGTGTGTGTGTGTGTGTGTGTGTGTGTGTGTGTGAGAGAGAGAGAGAGAGAGAGAGAGAGATCTAGGGACTTCATTTTATTTTTTTTTCTTCTTTCAATAGTATAATTCAATAGTAGAAGCCATTAAATGCGGCATATAAAAACCTATCAGTTCATTTGCAGTGTACATGACAGTTTTACATTTTACAAATGTAAAAATACAAAAAATGCTCTAAAATCACAATTTCCCCTGTGACTGTACAACTTCCTAATAACAAGTTCAGGGTGATCATGTGACCCTTGGCTCTAAATACTAATTTCCTTGTGTGGTAGTAAAGGGAAGTGCATTATGCAGCCAACTCAGCTAATTCCAGCATTATCTAATGGTACTTCCCCTTGAATGGTTGTGAGTGTACTGAAGGGCTTATCTGCACCAATTCTAACGGGCTACACAAATCTCTCCTTGCTAGGTCCAAGGTTATTGTCAAAGCCATGATTTTGTGTTATTTGGATTCCTGTTGTAGAAAGTGCCGTGATTCGGTGACAAACTCCTACAAACGCATTTAAAAACCACCACAGACACTCTTATCTCTAATTATGGATGCCAATTTACCTATTCTAACAGTTCCTGGTATTGAATAAAAATGGGAATACTGGCACCTGGTACTGAATAAGAAGGGAAGTATCGGCACCTGGTACCGAATAAAAAGGGGAGTACTGGCACCTGTAATGATATAGATTTTTAAATTGAATCAAATTTAATCATTTACATCAAAGGAATTTCTTCAGCTGCTCAGATAGCTGGGAGAGCCTGAGAAATCTCTTGTAGGTTACAGACACTCTTACCTCTAAATAAGGATGCCAATTCACTTATTCTAGTTATGTTGTAATACTATTGCCACAATACTGTCCCTCATTTTTTCGAAAATATTACTTCCTGGTTACAATGAGCACTAATATACTGCACTAAAATAAAAAAAACTAACTAATAGGAGAAAACTAAGGCAGCCATATCTTCCCAACTCTGTCTCCCACTGCCCGAGACTCTCTAGGTATACAGCTTGTCCTTGCCTATCCTTGCCCATGTCTCCTGATGGAATTGCCCAGTGTCCGTGTGGTGAGGAGATTTCCTGCTTGCTTAAGTCAACTATGCCTGCTCGGTTTACACAAGTCTTACACACGCCTCTCATGGTTTCTATGGGAACACGTGACGCAAGCTGATTCTCCAGTGCTCGGACAAGTCAGCTGACTAGTCCCTTTCTACACCGGAATTCTGACAAACTTGTGAACTGAAATGCACCCAAAGCCATGATCTAGTTTGGACATAATCAGTCTGACTCCCAGTCTCTTGGAACCGCAGATATATACTTTTCTCACTGCTGCTGAGTCAGGTCAGGGGTGAGTACAGGTAGTTCTCGACTTTTTGAGCTAGATCATTTTAATTATTTCTCACTAATTGAGAACTCCTAAAAGCAGGAGATATTGCCCCATATAAATGGTATAAAAATTATGAATTTGGTTACAGCCAATATATTTTTTTTTCATAAATTGCCCAGTATTCAAAGGAAACCCAAATGTATGAGAACGTATTATTAGAATTAAAACCTAATCAAAAATATACGCACATTTAAACAAAACAACAAAAAAAAAATCCTTGGAGGAAAACAAAAAACACTCCTTTGCTAAAATCCTATCCTTCATGGTCACTTTGGTTTCCAGCCAATGAGGTGGTTCTTCCTGTATCCCATTCAGAGCTTGTCGAGATTGATTCATGGAAAATGAACCTGAGTATTAACAGTACATGAAACATGCTGAAAAGTGTAATACTGCACATGCACAGGGGTCCGCGGTACAAAACTGGGCCGGGCACAATCAGACATTTTACAAAGGAAAGTTATTTGAAAACTTCGTCAGGGCACAGGTGACATTTTTTGGGCAGTATGTGTTAAGTCACGTGCAAATTTTTATTTTTGTGGCAGAGAATTCTCGTAAAGATATATACTCGTAAATTAGGAGCTCGGAAAGCAAGAAATACCGGTGCTGAGTATTATTACCAGACATGAAATGCATCTTTATTGGTAATAATGATTATTTTCCCCACTGCACCACCACTACAGCCATTTTGACCAAGGACACCCCAGCGTGACACATATCAAACAACGCCAGACAAAGCCAAAACGGATATCAAGGGAAAGCAAATTACGCAAATATATTGTTAAAAGCAAAAGCATAGTGTTATCTATTTTTATCTGTTAACTTCCTCATAGATCAAAACACAGAAATGTGTCTCAGACATTTCAAATGATTTATCACCTCTGAAAAGCACAAGGAATGTTATCTGAAGCTAAAAAATAGATCAAAGGAATTCAGATTGTGCCAAAGACTTTAATGCTGCCTTCTGGCCTTGTGTAGATCGCACATCTCGATATCCCGTCTAAATAATTTCTATTTTGTTGCTCCGATAGCAGCAAAACAAAAAAAAGTCACAGCTCTGAATCTATCATTTGCCAGTCTGACATGCAGTGACCTTCAAACTGCCAGCTGCCAGGCTGAATATACCTTACATTTAAATACGTTTTAAATAATAAAACTAGGGTGAAAACATAGCAGCCTGTTGTAAGAAATCATGGGACCGGATTAGGAAGCTAAGCTAATTTTTCCCGATTCCCAGTTAATATTCCCTGATTGGCTGCACTGGAGCACCAATCACGTGTTTCTATTTACTCAGTACGTGCATATAAACTCACTAGTCAGCTTTCTCCGCCAAAAGGAACTGTTAGCTTGCTCCATACCAAAGGGCTTCCCCAGCAATATTATCTCTGTTCTGATTTTCCCGGCTATACTGGCCCTACGTCTGTGTTTACCGGATCTTGGATTCAGATTTTGGGTCTGCCTTCATCTCATTCTGGTCTGCTTTCTCTGGCCCTGCCTTGGACTGAAACAGGAATAATAAAAGTTACTGATATCTTGTTGGGGAGCTAGATAAACTGCCCTTTGCTTCCCTGACCTCTCCTTAGGTACACCTCAGCCATTCTATGAATTTGCTACATTACTCCACCAGCTCAATTAATTCATTATCTTGATTAATTAGGTAGCTCAATAGGATACTGAGTGACCGAGCAAGGTGGAGTAGCGGTCAAGTCAAAAATACATGGTGTGTTGGACAGTTACTGCAAATATTGTGGTGAGTTTAGGAGAGGTTTTGAAATGACTAACCTGACACACTTTGACAGATATAATATAAATATTTAACACCAACATGAAGATCATTAAAGAATTATTTGCTGTGACTGCCTAAGACTTTCACAGAGTATATTAACTACGGTAAAAACTTATACTCATGATTGTTTTTGTATTATGCACTTATCGAACTATAAAAATGTTTTTAAATGTTTTTTTCAACCCCGGATTTCCTTGAACTCTAAATATAATTCAGCTGAGAAACAAGCCAAATAATAGTGGCTGGTTAGGGGCACACTCTATTTATAACACATGACAAAAGGGCAGAATCACTGCACTAGAACTCAATCTGAATATCAGAAGTCGAACCGTGAACCCTGACCTAATGTAAATTGTACGCGCCAGGAAATGAGTCATACTACAAAGCAATTCTTACTTGTATATGTATGTAAGTATGTATGGCAATTTCATATACACACTGCATTCCAGCAATTCTCTCAGTACCGTTGCATCAGTGTTCATTTTATCTTGAATTCCAGTCATTAATGTCTGACCTCTCAATCCTCTCGTTGCTTAACACATAAATGGAAAATCTCAACTGCTAGATATTGTGACCCCTCCCTGCCCTAAAAAAAAAAAGGTAAACACATCACTCATGTTGGCTCAGTACTTCCTTTCTCCTTTGAACAACACAACATCATCAACTTTAAGCGTTCGGTCTTAGCAGAAGGATACTGCGAACTCTGTGTGTATTCCCCATGATAAAAGTATTTGCATTTGCAATTAAGGGATAATGTAGCAGAAGTTTTAAGCCGCCCAAAATACAATTAAACTTAATTTGTAGCTCATGGGAATTCAGTATATCCATAATAAATATATATCCGTAATAAATGTGATAATAAACCCATTCTGTTGGTCTCAGCTGTAACGTTTTCATTCGTTTATTAAAAACACATTCACGTAAAGCTATGCACAGTTCATAAAACAACGGCCAGAAGTGCAGGGAACATACGTACTTAAGACTTGCTCAATGGCCCAACGGTGACAATGTCCCTGCAGACCCTGGCACTAAAAACATGGTGACCCTGGTCACACACACGCTACCCCATGCAAAAACAGCTGAAGTCTCAATTCCATACCTTAGGTGCAATTTGGGCCTGAGCCTTGCCTATGGCACCCAGCTCAAAGACTGTAATACTATTAATACATACTGTACAGTATGCAAACATACCTTTAACAAAACATACTGTTGCTATTGATTGTCGATTCTAAATACGGGGAAAACATGCACAATTGTGTAATAATAATACTGGTAATGACAAGATTTATGACTTTCGCGCCCCACGCGTTTAACTGCTATCGCGGTAGGCCCTCGGGAAGGAGGGCCAGGACTGCGCAGGTCTGCCAGATGCCAGCCCGCGATGGAGCTGCGATCTGCCCTACGGCCGAATGCCCCCGCACTCACCGGCAGCCCCGCAGTCTGCGCAGGCGTCGTTACCCGGCTTCTGCAGAATCTCCTTAAGAGCCCGGGCTGCCCTCTCGTTCACGGTCATCTCTTTCACTTCGCCAAATGCTGCAAAGAGAGAAAACAGACCAAGCTGTTAAAGTGAATTAAACGACTCGGGAGTTGTTTCGGCTCCCATACGCCTCTGTCCTGCGGCAAGTCCACACACGAAAGGCGTTTAAAATGCAACTGCCTTCACTGAACGCCTCGCTCCAGTCTCGTCTTGGTTAATTGAAAACGACCGCGCTCCAGATAGACTGATTGCTTTTGGGGAGCTACAATGTTGCCATACATACACGGATATATGCAGCGCAGAGCGTTTGATCTGCCTCCCGATTTCTTTTTCACGAGGGTTTGGTTCGGGAGGACAGGCACTAGGAAGTCGGCGGCTGGGGCTGTTCAAACTTGCTGTTCCGCATATTTCCACACCATGTGGAGACACGCGGCTCCACCCCAGTTCAAATGTCGAGAACTGCGTCTCTGTGCATTTGAAACATCATGACCACACATATGCCTCACTGTATGCGCCGTGAAATTACCGATAATGTGTTACTCAGCACAGCCATACAATAATTCATATGTTAAAACTAACTGAAGTGAAATATCCGTTTTTTTTATTTTATTATGTTAGGTGTAGTAGAAAACAGACCTGTAGTTGCTATTACAAGAAGAAAAACCTGTGAAATATTTGCATCGTGCCAATCCCGGAATAGGTGCGCTCACACACACATTACGCACACACACACACACACACATATATATATATATGTGTGTGTGTGTGTGTATGTGTGTGTGTGTGTGTGCCTTCACTGACAACCCACAAAAGAATAATCAGCCGGCAAACTTCTGACGAGTTCAGCTACCTATCGAGACGTACTTTTGCGCATGCTTAGTTCCACCATTTGGGGGTTAGGGTTACGTTTTAGGGGTTTGGGATAGGGTTAGGGTAAGGATTTTAGGGGTTTTGGGGAGTTAGGTTTAGGGCTATCGGTCAGCACTATGGTACCCTAACTCGACAAAGTAGCTCAACTCGACAGAACATCGGCTGATCATAATGTAAGAAAAGTTACATTAGCTCAACCGGGACATGCTGCATTCAGACTCCATACACGATGGACCTGTGATGTCAATGAACCTAACGAATCCACTGTATTCTTCATCTCCTTGCCTCTTTCTTTGCCTCTTGCGACAATACCCCCCTATCCCCCCTCCATTCTCGAAATGTCTTGGATCTTAAGTTAACCAGAACAAGCAACCTGCATAGACATTACTTTAGACAGCCCCCGCCACCTGGAGACATTTTCCATGTCTTCCCGTAGAACCTGTAATGAGCATTTCTGGACGTGCGTCAAGGCTCAGACAAACCTTGTTCCCGAAATGTTTATTCCTAACATTTGAGACATATGTATTGTTTTCATGTCCAATGTTACCCGTATTCAGTAAAAAGAAATACACTAACAAGACACAGCAAATGCGTTACACCGTTAGTGAGTGAATTCAGCGAAAGCGAGAGACGTAAATCTCAAGCGGTGCCAAGCGCAGCGCAGACCGGCGCCAGATACGCAGCATTCCGTGTCTCAGCCGCTAGGTGGCAGTACAAAACCGACAAGCGAACTCGAGAATAACGGTTATTCGCAAATCCAGAAAACAAGTGCTCTGCTTCCATTTTTTATTTTATATATAAGTCACAGCTCTTATTTGTAATTGTATTTGTCAGTATTATCATGTCGTAGCAATGCATGGATATGTGTTTAAGTTCAGAATACAAATCGTATCCAGTTATGATTTTTTTATTAGTCTGTGTCTGTCAGGGATTAGGTGCGCACTTTGTTCCACAGTTTGAAATTGACTTCATTTAGTAGACATGTTTATGCATCATGATCTTATTTGGCTGGTGCATCATCCACCCGGCGCCTTTTAAAATATCTTCTCTTCCAAAGGAAGAAAGTGGAGAGGAAAAACGTAACCTTTCGGTTTGCGCAGTTTTTCGTCGCTCTCTCCATGGTGCTGAATAGTATTGGCTTCAACCCCGAATGACCAGTACTTGGCACTTTGCACCATGCAAAGAAAACATCCAGACGAATTACTAACCAAAAGAATCATATTGTCTAAGCATTATATACCCGCATCCGAAAGTCGAATAATTTTTTTCCCGTAAGAGTGAAAATCGGTTGAAAAGTTCCCACGACTATTTCTCGCTCTCTATTGCGCCGTGTATTGTTCGCAAGTGTATTTCAAGTGTTTTTAAAAAATAAACTTGATACTGACGCTAAAGGACGTTAAAATGGCCACCAATGTTTTCTATAATGCAAAACATTTCTTTTGTATGTTAATGAATCCATGACCACCGCTGAAGCATGAAAATAGGTCTAAAATCATTTTTGTTTGATTCAGAGGGTGCAACAAATGAGGGGAATATCTGGTAGGCTGACACCCGCTGTGGTGTATATTAGTCTACATTAGTATCTTGTAAATTATTTGATCATACTTTTTTTTCCGAAACAATTGGAACTTTTTGGACAAAATAACTACAGCAAGACCCGGCTATTTTGTTAATCCCGACCATCGTCCCTATGACATTTTGCGGTTTTAAAACCCTCTCAGGTAAAGCAGGAACACTCAGCTCATTATTCAATGGTCAGTTATTCAGCAGAGTGGGATTCCAATTGGGATGGTGTAACACCCCGTTATCAGATTGCTGATCATACATCGTGTCAGATTGCTATCACGCATTGGGGCTATATTTTTCATTAGTGTCTATCTATAAATCCATTTTCCATACCTGCTTTTCCTGCGCAAGGTCATGGGGGTTTCCAGCCGATCCGGGAAGCGACAGACGCAAGGCAGGGAATAACCCAGGATGGGGCCTCATCGTGGCGTTTCTCCCAGGTTCGGGGAATAACCCAGGATGGGGCCTCATCGTGGCGTTTCCCCCGGGTTCGGGGAATAACCCAGGATGGGGCCTCATCATGGCGTTTCCCCCGGGTTCGGGGAATAACCCAGGATGGGGCCTCATCGTGGCGTTTCTCCCGGGTTCGGGGAATAACCCAGGATGGGGCCTCATCGTGGCGTTTCCCTCGGGTTCGAGGAATAACCCAGGATGGGGCCTCATCGTGGCGTTTCCCTCGGGTTCGGGGAATAACCCAGAATGGGGCCTCATCGTGGCGTTTCCCTCGGGTTCGGGGAATAACCCAGAATGGGGCCTCATCGTGGCTCTAGGTGTGAATAATGTTCTTTATTATCTTTTAAAAAAGTTGTCTATAGCCCTTAAAATGAGTGCTTAAGCAGTACAAGATCTTATTTGTCGCGAAGGACTTAAGATGCAAATGAGGCCCTTTGAGACCCTGTCAGGAGGCCTTAGAAGGACGTGCATTTTGGCCCGAAGTGTGTGGCTGTTGAATCCCAGGCCAAACAGGAGCAGACGGACCGGCGAATGCAACTCCCGCAGCTGTCGCTGGTTCCGCTCTGATGCAACAGTGGCTCCGGCGCCGTTTGTCGCGAAGCAAGTCGTCATTCTTGGCAAACTAGCCACGCGACCCGAACCAATAAAGTGATGCGTGATTTAAGGCTAGATAGACTGTGTTGGACACAACGTAACGTCGGTGTGGATTGGGGCGGCTTGAAGAGCCTGCTCGTGGACTGAGCTGTTCCACTACAGTGCATGAATCTGTATCACATTAGCATGTCCTCTGATCCAAGGTATCGTAATATAAATTAAAAGGAAGAGAAATAAGCTGGACATGTAGACAGTACTTATGATGTCCATGTATATGGGACACCGGAAACAGGGCTGGACTGGGATTAAAAATCTGCCCTGGACAATAGCTGACCAGGTGGGAGGGGGTGATAAATTCTACAGGCCCTCAAACCCATTGCCCGTCTGTAAAATGCCCTAAGCCCTTTCCCCCGAGACCATCCCCAGTGGTTCTGACGGACCTCAGCCGCAGAGTTCCACCATTGTTGCGCTCAGCGTCTTAGCACTGCACACTTGTAATTTTATATCAGCTGAAACTCTGAAAAGGAATTGGTGTCGGCTTCTTTAAAAGAGCTGAATCACCATGAGCCTCATTACGAGCCATGAATCTCATTGGCCGATACTCATGCATAACACGTCGGGTTTAAACAGATTAGTGTTTATATGCAGTGAAAGGTAATCAATGAGAGACGGTAATCTTTCCTGTGAAAGCAAGAACGGTCCGAACACGCTCACTCAAATACCTGTCATATGAACACTTAACAAAGAAATATGTAATGGGGGCTGGCGGGATTGTAGGTGAGGGAAATCACCTGCATCTGAGGGAATAAAAGGTGGCTTGGGGGGAGGGGTCCATTACAAAAGACCGACGTTTTATGTTTTACCCGTAAGCACCTCCCATATTTCCTTTCTCGGAGTGTGATATGAAAAGAGGCCGTCGCGTCGGCAGTCGCCACAAAGCGTGCACGTTGTGCTGGGAGATGAAAACTTCATTTTACTAACCATCAAAGAGACTATTTATTTTCTCCCTGCGCGGCCTTTCATATGGTAAAACCCGCCGTCCGGCGCGAGAGAGCAGAAACACATTACTTTACAGCTGACATTTCGGCCCGACTCTGTCACGTAGCGTTTATTTTTAGAGCTGCCTGCCAAAATCGAAAGAGAATATGGAAATTTTTTTCCCGATACAAAAAGAAAAGGGGAGGGCCCAGAATCGTCGCTGAAAAGCCCCCCCCCCAAGGGCCCGATCTGGGCACAAACATTAACTGAGCCTCGTTAAACAACATAAGGTGACTCGCTGTCAGTTTATCTGTCTACGGAAAACATGGTAAAACTGTACAACGAAGGAATCTAGTGTAGCTTCCAGCCTAATGACTGGAAGGGAGGAACGAATTCGGAGGCAGACGAGAGCGGATTAAAGGAGACTTTTTTTATCATTTTCACCAGCGTCCTTATTTGAAAATCTGGGTATAAATGTGCAGTGGATGAGTCCGAGTTTGTAACCCCTGCAAGCGCATTTGCAGCTGATGCACAGTCGGCTTTCCGTAAGCACTGCCTCTCACTCACTGGCGGGTCCGCAGTGAACGCAGTGCACTGACACTGTAACACCCGAATGGCCAGTCACCACTTTCCCGCCGCTTCAGTTTAGTCTGTCGTTAGCATCCTAATAAACTAAGCCGTGGTTGCAGACCCGCAGCTTGAAACTTCACCGCGTTATCGAGGCGTCACATAATGAGGGGGGGGGTTGTTTCCGTTGTCCGCCTCAGAGGATCCGCCATGTGAGAATGGCAATCAGCCAGAGCCAAGGCGGTCGAAGGTCGTCTCCCTGCAGAGGGCTGAGCGACTTATTTAAACCTCCAGAGGGAGAGATTTGGATGCCATGACGACCAGGTTCCTGTCTCCCACGGCTTGCGTACTGTTGCCTGGTCTCCCCCCCCCCCCCCCTCCATGTCTGTCGGTGCCTGTCTCTGCAGCCAACATCCGTACCCTTTTCTCTGAGGCTGACCGTGTCTCATCGATTCCATCGTTTTGATATCTCTCTCTCCTATGGTTGCCAGCCCCCCCCATCCCCA
>JAABNY020000095.1:5280203-5291017 GCA_015164015.2 Brevimyrus niger | reverse complement strand
CAACAGCTGCCTCACAACTCGGAGGATTATTTCCTCCTTTATTTTTGCCTTTATGAAGAGGGTCAGCTGCCTCAGCGGCAGATACATTTTTATAGGGAAAAAAAAATTTGTTTTGTTAAAGAAAGAGGGAGTTCTGCGCTCTGAGGTGTTTATTTTTTACAAGACTAGTTCCAGAGTAAAGGAAAGTTATTTAAATAGTGCTGCAATCTCTAAAGTAAGTCGGGTCGCTACACGATGACTACACTTCACTCCGCAGTCCAGACGCTGGGAAGGGAGCCCCCTGCAGGGATGGTAAAGTAAGCACATGGTTATGGCGAAATAAGCAGAGGTACGTTGGAAGGCCTCTCTTCACATATCCTGTCTCATTCTCCTGTGAGAAACACACATATTCAGCTGAGAGTGAAGCTTGGGCTGCAGTTGCAGGGTCAGGTGATTTATCCAGCACTCCTAGAAGGTTTGGGTTGGGTAGGGGGGGGATTATGGGTTTTACTTACGAGCCCAATGACTATTCCGCCGAGGCTTAAACCAGCAACCTTCTGCTGACGGGCGCAGACCTAACCCGCTGGGCCACGCAGCCCCCGCCCCCTAGCCCACTGCCACTCCGTTGTCCTCCTTCCAGCTACGGTATAAAAAACACGTTATTAAAAGGATTTTCCCAAGCTACCGCCGTCCTTGTGAAGAACAATCCCGCCATGGATGGGGTCAGGTGACGTCGTCCCTCTACTGCCCCCCTGGTTGCTGCTCAATGCCGTCTAATGATCCAACATCCTGTGTGCACCCCCCATCCCCCTCCCCCGCCCCCCCAGCTTGGCACCACTCGCTGTCTACACTCCAACTGCAAGCGCAAATTGCAGGTGATTTTAGTGATAAGTGAAGTCATATTTCATGCAGAGAGGCCAAGCTTATCATTAACCAATGATAACTTTTGACTCGGCGAGCGACGGAGGAGGGGGCCTATCAGCTGTTAGCTGCCCCCAGGTGCACCCGTGGCCCCACCCCTGCGGTTCAACAGCACAGTCTGATGCATCAACCCCATATGGCTGCCATTTGGAAGGCGAGAACTTTCATTATAAGACATAATCCAGTGCCTTCCTCCTTTATGAATAGCATTAAATCCCTAATACTTTCTCATTCTTTAGCAAGATTGCAGGGCACCTCCCAGATATGCACCCTCTTCATTAACTCTTTTTACCGAGAGTGATCGAGCACACTGCACACCCCGGAACCTACTTCATGCCCCATTCCTGCCCTAATTATTCACATGCATGTTTTCGGTAATTATAAAGTCGCGTCGGAGCGCAAGCCGGGGCTGTTACAAATAGTTTCCAAACACGAACATGCCACACTATTAACTAGCATTAAAATTAATGAGAAACATGGAGATTTGCATAATTCAAATAACCATTGTGCCGCAGATATTTATAATTGTAATCATTTAGAAGCATACCCTTGTACGAGGGCCTCATTTCCCGAAAGCAAATACGCTACAGCTGTTTAATTCTGCGTTTCCAAGCTGTCGCCCTTTATAGGCATAAAATAGCTTCTTAACCGGCCTGCGATTGGCTGCCTCGTGGAAACAGCATTCGTCGACGTCGCTCTCGTACCTCCAACTGCCACACTGCGGCCGTTTTAAATGCTGATGGAGGCTGTGATCAGAGCCGGACCGTGCCAGCGGGTCGGAGATGCCCCGGAGGACCCGGCAGAGCTGACTCGGGCCGCTCTCTGTTCACTGTCACTCTCTAGTTCTTATTTTCCTCCGGCTTAGTGGATTAATGCCAGGCGGATAGATAAACGGCAGCGGGACAAAAGCTGGTGAGGAGAAGAGCAGCCAGAAGCAGGGCTTGCTGATCCGTGCTGCTCATCTGATTGGATAAAGCCTGGCCGATAAAGTCTTTTTTTTTTCTCTCTCTCTCACTCATCTGCTATTAGAACCTTGGACCTAGAACCTTTATGTTCTTTTGAAAAAGATACAGTACCAAAAATGTACAATGTTCACTTAAGGTGACAGAATTTATGGTCTCTGCGAGAACGTGTCTCTTGGACTGCCATGCTGCACTGTCACAAAAAGACATCATGACCGCAACACCGCAGAGCTCCCCGCATGCTGACAATGCAGCGTAGGCAGGAAGAAACGATGCGGAATGAAAGGGGCAAGAGCGACAGGGTTAGACCTCAGATGGAGGTGCCAGTGAAATCAGAAGGATTCTTATAGGATCTGTTGCTAATATCGATTGGCGGGCATACAGATGACTCTCTGTACATGCTCAGCTCGTACCGAAGCTCGGCGTAGCCTCTGTCTGAAAGCTCCGATGAAGAAACATGGGACAAATGTCAAGCTGTTCTGTGGCCTGTCCGTCGGCCGTCTGCGCAAAAAGATCCTGGGTGGCTCGGGGGGCAAGCAGCGCCGGCGATTTTTAGCTGTTATTTTTCGCTGCTGTAGAAGTCCCGCCACACACGCCCCCCCCCGGATCCCAAACAAGGCCAAGATCACCTAACGGAAAAGCGATTTTCACCGATTCACGTCGGAGGGCCTCAGCCTTTTAGAGCCCCGTGGGAGGGCAGACAGACAGCGCCCTCTGGTGGACGAGCCGGTGCAGTGATACCTTCCAAAGTCACCCCGAGGTTTCTATAAGAACCGACTAGCTCTCTACCGCTCGTGAGCGGTCTCGAAACAAATTGGCAAAGGCTGTTTCTCTTTGTTTTGATGGCGTCGGGCGTGACAAAACGTGAAGCCGTCGAAGCCAAAGTGTCACCCGGCGCGCGTTGGACAGTCAGACGAGTTTCGTGAGGCCATAAGCGGTAGGGTTGTCTGCGGGTTGGGCGCTGTGGGCTTTGCAGCCGTCGCTCTGCGTCGGTGTGAAGGGCCCGTGAGGTGGGAGAGTTTTACACATGCTAAGGGTAGCCTGCCTGACTAGCCTGTCTGAGCGCGCCCAGCGAGAATTCCGCGAACCCACCTGGTGATGCGTGGGCTCAGCTGTCTCAGTAGCATGCGAGCTCGTGTGGCATTTAAGGCAGAAGGCAACTTAATAAACAACAAGTGGGCACATGTGCCAGGATTCTTGATATACTGAAATACAGGGTGTATACCTGCGATCAATGCATTTGTAAGGAAATCAGTATGGATTAAGCCACACCCCCACCCTGGAAGTTAGAGGAAAACAAACATTGGTAACGTTATACATAAGGGGCGCAATTAATGTAGTAGTACACTGTTACTTAATGTATTAAATAACCAGCAACTGAGTGTTATTTATGTACTGACTCCGTGTTCGTTAATCATGAATCAATCACAATTCATGTATTTCATGCAGCTACTGCATGTGTTCATGATTTGTACTTCAGTACGGTAGTAACCAAGTTACTAAGTTGTGGCCCCTTAAGTGAAGTGTAACCAATACATACATTGAAAAACATTTAATCACATTAATTTAATTTGGGTCTGTAGCTGGTGTGCAGACCTGGACACGCTTCCAGCGAAGCAGCAGTCATTATAATCCTCCGCCATCTTTCCTTAAGAACATCAGGAGACTTTTAAATTATAAGACACCTTTGTTTGCATCCATCTGTTTGAATGGTAAAGTACCAGCTGCCGGATTAGCAAACAGTTTCCCTGTGTGATCCAGAACAGATCCAGGCATTTGGTGGAACAATTTGTGAAACAAACCCAAGATTAAAAGCATTCGGCTTGTTTGCTTTTGAAAATTCAGCGAGAGCCTGCAACAGCATCTAAGTGGGGTTCATGTTTAGAGCACCCTTCATCGTGTAGCGGAGATTCTAGAATCCGCAGTGCGATAACGCCTCCCTTTAATCCCCTTGCATTGTTTTATTTTTCCCCGCTTACGCGTTTAATTCTGCTCGCGCAACTCTAATGCGACTCCCGCACGTTATCTTCGCTTATAGACACTCCCATCGGAAAGGGACGATCAATTCTTCGTCCTTCACGAATCATCATGTTAACACAGAGAACCAATGTAGTCTCTCTGCAAATACCGAACAGCTTTCCCGTGCCCAGAAATCACCCTTCCGGTGCCTCGACACTATCGTCCGAGCAGACGTTAATAGTTTTAAGAGGTTTACCGTCTGATTTACGTTCAGAAATTAGCTGAGTAGCGTTACGATAGGGGTGCGAAAGTGCTGGCCTCGCTTTGGCGGCACTCTGTGATGACATCATAAAAAAAAAAAAATCACTCTGAGGTCCTGTGATTTCATGTTTCACATTGAATGTGCTGCTGGGACCATAGAAGGACACTGTCCAATTTGCAGCGATTGAATTCACCTTAAACGAGCGAAGGAGTCTTGAGTGTCCTCTCCGTGCAGCCGAAACCTGCTGGACGTACCGAGTCGCTCGCCGAGGCTTGATTGCTGAATTTGCTGTAGATATTAGCGTAGATATTGATATCTCAAATGCTGCTCTGCTCAAGCAGAAGCCTGCTCTAGTCAGGACGCGAGCGGCGTGCCGCGTTTCTGCGTTTTCCTGCGAAGCTGCCGCTCGTCCACCTTGCTCCTTAAGGACCAGGTGCTACATCTGTGTGGCAGCCCCCCCCCCCCTTCCCCCTTTAATTAAGACCCCCGGTGTCTGTCACTTCCTGGTATGAAGGTACAGATCTGTTCAGCAGAGCCACAGGACTTATTCTCCAGTGGCTGTCAGTGAAGAACAGCTCTGGTAAAAGTGGGGATATGGAAACGGCATAAAGATCCACAAGTGGTTTCTAATACATAGTAAAAGTCTGTGGTATCAGTACTAAAATGTTTATTGTTCAACAAGGGCAAACCTAGAAATATATAAAGTACCGAAAATTTGAGTGTGGTCTTACCTTCTCTTACTGTAGTGGTCTGTTGCGATTGTTTCCCATTTAATTTAATAAATTTTATTTATTGGGGTGTAAATAATCATCGCTGGGATGTGAGCTAGAGAATGAGGTATATTTAGCTGGGCCAGCCAAAACCCACCACTGACCGTACTGGGCTTTAATGGGAGGATCAGTCCGCTTTTATTAGCCAAAGTATTTGTTGACAGCTGATGCACCCCAGTTTGTGCCCAGTGCAGCCTGAGATAGGCTTCAAGCTCCCTCCCATTACCCAGATAGGAACAAGAGTTAGAAGATGGAAGGATGGATGGATGGATGGATGGATGGATGGATGGATGTTGGCACATGGCTGGACACCAGTCCCTATGGGGGGGTGGAGGGCCACCAAAACCCAGGCTTGTGCTGTTATTGTCCCTCCCCCCGGCCCACGGAGATGGAATGGTGCCTCAGATCATTTTAATCACGTCATGGGGAAGGCGCACGGGGATTTTGTCCAAGCAAACGTCTTAATCACCTATACATACAATGTACGAGGGGAAAGGCTAAATTAAGGTGATAAAAATAGACATTGGCAGGCAAAATGAATGTACATAGCATAGCCCTTAATTGTTTGCCTTCCGCCATTGAAGCACTTTTTTGACGACATCCATATATGCGGGGCTTTAACTCAACGCTGATTTCAAAGTCTTTGCCGCCCGCCGCTTCGAAAACGAGCCCAAATGTTTTGCAATTCCCCGGCGCCCGGCTGTAAGGCCCACCTCGTCTCTGGCTATATTACATCTCGGTGATTGATAGGAAGCTTCTGCGGAGCTGTGCAACAAAGAGACGGCCACAAGGGGCAGCGATGATCTGATAACAGGTAAGTCAGATCCCGGGTCTCTTACATAAATCAAGAGACAGATTATTGTACTTTATCATCTGTGACCAATAAAACCAGGTCAGGACAAATATTGAATGAAGCGGGAGTGTATTTTTAATACCCTGGGGGAAGATGGAGACCTTCTTCCGCACAATCGTGCGTATGAATTTCATTGCTTCCTGGCCTTAATCCCATATTTTCCTGTGTGGGAAAGAGAAGTTTGTTATTTGGCTGCTGGGTTTTGCCATATGTAGCACGATCCCTTGTCCGAAGGGGCCAGCGTAGCTTACGATGATCCACTTTAATCTGCTTATAGCGCCGAATATGCATTTCAGTGACCAGAGGGAATATCCCTCGCTTTTTATTCGATATCCTGAGGTCTTAATCACTCAGTTGCTAAGCAAATGTATTTGGCCTCTGTGACTTTCCTGCAGTTGATAATTATCAGTTTATGCTGCTATTTAACTGGAGCATCCATCTTGCTTATTCTAATCACATATCCAGCAATTTAAAATAATAATAATAATAATCATAATAATAATAATAATAATAATAATGATAATAATAATAATAATAATAATAATAATAATAATAATGTGTGAGTGTGTTTGGTGACGGGCTGTTCCCTGCCTTGTGCCATGGATTCTGGGATAGAATCTGGACCCACGTCACCCTGAATAGGACAAGTGGACATAGAAAAATGGATTGGTAATAAAAATAAGTTTTATTTGCAACGTTTCATTTCTCATACTCGGTGCAGGGTAACAGGGAGCCTGGCGTTGGGGAACAATCCGTTTTGAGCAAAGTGCTCAAGGTGGGCTGCTTCTGGGACTTAAAGGCACTCGAACCTGCAGCCTTGGGCGCAGCTCTGCAAACCTCCAGGCCGCCCATCGGTCACGCTCCTTGTACCTCCTAAGGCGGGTGGTTCTCAGCTTGTTTGGCCGCAGCACCCGCATTTTTCCTTGGTAGTTTAAAAATGTCACTAAAATCAGTGCAGTGATGGTAAGTAATAATGCAGGAACAGTAAAACAAAGGAACAGTAACATAAAGGAACAGTAACACAAAGGAACAGTAACACAAAGGAACGGTAACACAATGCCTTCATACACCGTTAAAACCCAAAAGTCCAAAAGTCATACATCATCATACATCCCAGGAACCAATGAAAATGACCCTGCTACCCACTCTTGGGTCGCGACCTTCCAGCGACAAGCATACCTGGGATGCCTGGAATTTAATTCCACCTCATTGTTACCTGGACTCGGTATGCTAATGTACAGAATTCCAGAAGTTCATTTATCTCTCCGAAAGGTTTCCCAGGGATGTTCCTCTCCCAGTTTTGTCCCCTTTATTCCTGCCTCTGTTCCCAAATCGGTGGACAGTATTATCCCCCACGCCTGTCATTCGCTTCGGGGCCGTGCTGACCCCGCTAAACGCATGCCGCAGTCCTGGCGCGGAACCTTCTAGGGTTAAGTCACACTCCGCACCACATTACATAGATTACTTTTCCCGGCGAGCAGCACTTCCAAATGTCAGCGAGTCCACAGAGCTGGAAAGCCCGTTAGCGTATGTCCCCTTTTGTCGCCGTGGGCCACTATGGCAAGCGATAGAGGATCTGTAAGTCAAGGGGGGGCGGGGGGGGGGGGGGCGGGATGCTTTATGGGGGGGACACGCCCCTCCGTGGAGGCTGGGCTGGAATTGAAAATTGGCGCTGAACTTTGAGACCTCCACGGCAATTTTCGGCGAGCACGTTTGTGGGGAGGGACGGGGAAGATGCGAGATGAATTTTGTAGAATTTTTCCAACCAGGGGGTCCCTGTGGAAAATGTCTAGAATTCCAGATGCACCCAATCCTGGCTTTTCTCAAAATGATGAAAAGACCCAAGAGAGAGCCGATGGGGTCAGAGTCTGCATTTAGTCATAATGTTTTGCCTCTCAATCCATATCTGCTTATCTCCTGTTGGAGCCAAAATGGCTGTTTCGGGCCTTTCGCTCTCATTATCCTGAGTGCACAGACAGTTAGCCCTCAGCTAACCGCCACCGAGACTGTTAGCGAGGCAATCTCAGTCTTGCACTTTGCCGCGTAACCCTGTAGGGCCTGGCTGTTTGGGGACTGGATTCGTGATTGAAACATCCTAATTAAATATTCATATTTTGTAGTATTCATGTTCGATGTGTTCCGAGTCTGAGTTCCCACCCGTAGTTCAAAAGCATGCAGATTAGCCTCTAAATTACCCAACGTGTGTGATAGTGTGTCTGTAGAATGACTGGATTCCTGTCCAGAGTGTCCCTTACTCTGTTCCATATACTGCTTGGAATTAGCCTCAAGGGTCAACATTACCCTAAAGTTATGGATGGATGGATGGATGGATGGATGGATGGATGAGTATTGGTATTTTACTAAAAGAAAATATCCACCCATATAATGGCAGATGATTAAAAATGAAAGCTGTCTAATTGCGTTGGGTGTTCTGAGCTGCTTAATAAACAAATAATATATGATAAACAGAATGAAAAAGCTCCCCGTTGACACATCCATGAGGTTAACATGGGACTTGACTGCAGGTCAGTGGGGAGAAGGAGCAAGGTCTGTTAGCCGGGCAGCAGAAGGTCCAGCCAGATGGCGGTCAGACGAAGTGCATCTGGGTCAGGCCCCAATCGAGGAGCTCGCCTGGAGCCCCAAGCTGCCCTGTCACCCCAGAGACAGGGACCAGATGCCACCTCCCAAGATACATTTCATCCACCTGGTAGATGCCCATAGGCAGGGGATTGGCTCGGCCAGGAGATGTAATAATGCAGTCCATGTCTATCCAGCCCTCTGGGAGCCCCAGACAGGCCACGATATTCTGAGCTCCCAACCAATCAGGGACACCGAATACAGGGTACAGATGTGCCGGGAGACATTGCGGAAGTATAGTCAGTCACTAGCTGCTTGTCCAAGGGGCTGTTTTGCAATGATACTTTACAATTATTTTTATTTAGCAGAAGCAACACGCAAGTGAGGCAAATAGCACATTACAGGCATACATTCTGTCAAAAGTCAACGATGCTTAAGTGCAGCTAGACTGAGTTTCCATTGAATGAAGTCTACGAAGTACTGGAACTGAAGCAAGAATGTAATAGAACCATTCTTGAAATCAGTAAACGAATGCGGCATCA
This sequence comes from Brevimyrus niger, assembly GCA_015164015.2. Taxonomy (NCBI): domain Eukaryota; kingdom Metazoa; phylum Chordata; class Actinopteri; order Osteoglossiformes; family Mormyridae; genus Brevimyrus; species Brevimyrus niger. The sequence goes on along the minus strand of JAABNY020000095.1, from coordinate 5,282,192 downwards.
AGAACCTTCAGGGAACGTGGAGAGGCGTCATGCTGATACAGGTGTGGCTGGAACAGATGAATCTTGAGGCATTTCGCCTCACGGTTACTCACCAATCACTGGGAACGAAGTAGAGGTGATTTCAGCCGTTTCAGCCTGGGCTGTGCATTCAGGAGTGGAGGACAAATATATAGCAGGTTCCTGAAAGCTTTCACTAAAGAGTACCCCCCCCCCCCCCACCCCAACCGCAGCTGGCACCGCGACTGAAAAGGGAACAGTGTCAGCGCGATGCGTAGGGCCGGAGTCGTGGAACGGGGGCCGTCTGCAGCGATCTCCCTGCCGTGCAGGAACACCCCCAGTTCCTGGTGATCACACCCCCAGTTCCTGGTGATCACACCCCCAGTTCCTGGTGAGCTGACAGGTCGTCCTGCCTCACAGGCAGCATTATGCGTGAAATCAAAAGGTCCCGGAGGTACGGGAAAGATTGTAATGGATTTTGGTCTTTCGAGTGAAAAGGTTCAGATTGTGGGTATAAAACAGTAGCTTTGAAAGCACCTGGAACTCTGCGGGCCACCGGTTCCATCATGAACTGAAATGTAGAGGAAATCCCACGCCGGTGATCGGCAGGCCGCCTGATCTGGGAAATAATCACGTTTCGCCGGCGATCTCAATTAATGAAGGGAATCGGTTCTTGGGATCCTGCAACCTCCACTGGAAACCTCCACTGGAAATGTGTGAAAATGTGGGATACTTGTGTTTGGCGAGGGAGGGGCCCCGGGGGAATTTTGGGGGAATGTTGGGGACTGAATTGATCCTTGTTTCCCCACCTCATTTTAAGTTTTTTTACATCATACAAGATGAAGAACAGATACAATGTGGAGGAAGGAGTTGGGCATTTGTACGAGGTGCCGCCTGAAACCCGTTAAGCTTCTGTGCAAAGAATAGAGCTTAAAATATCTTAAGGCTTCTGTTCTTCCGAATTGGTTTTTTATTTCTGGTCATCTGACCATTTTCCGAGGCAGTGCTGGCAGGATTTGTGGACGCCTTCCAGCTGAGAAGATCGGGTCCTCGCGTTCCATGGGACTCACCCTGTCCGTACCCCTGGGAGACGACGTTATTCCGCTCGGTCATAATTACTCGCCAGCCATGGCGGGCAAGTGTGCAGGTGTGTGAGCAGTGAGAAAGTGTTCTGGGTGGGGGAGGCTGACCGTCTCACACACACACAGACACACACACACACATGCACACATACTCATGTTTGCATTCATATCTTTGTGGGGACCGTCTATTCATTTCTATGTGCGTAACCCTAATCCCAACTATGACATCCTTAACCCCTACCCAGGCCTAACCTTAAACATAAGTAACCAAACAAAATACAAGACGTTTTTAGTTTAGTGATTGCTGTCACATATATTCATAAACAAAAATATTCCCCACTATTCTAAATAATAGGTTTTTATCGAATGATGTAATATATACTTGAACCACACACACACCTTAAGGATAGAGACACCAGTTTACCTAACTGCATGTATTTGGACTGCTAGTGGAAACAAGTTCAACCATTGAGAGATCATGCAAACTCGACAGAACACCGGACGGTGCTCGGTTTCAAACCCACAACCTTGGCAGCCCGTGGCTGCACTGCTGCCCAGTCAGCCACATAATTATGTCTATTAGTATGTGTATTTCCATATAAATATGTATTAATGAACACGAACGAGTGCTAGTGTGCTGCCTGTATCGGTGAATGCTAACCTACAGACTGACGTGCTAATGTATATGCATGAGTGGGCATGCGATCGCATGCAGCTCCGTTAGGCTCCGTGTGTGTGTGTGTGTGTGTGTGTGTTTGTATGTGTGTGTTTGTATGTGTGTGTGTGTTTGTATGTGTGTGACATTTCCTGGTCCCCATAAGGGAAAATTCGGGGACTGCTATGAAAAAACTAAAAATGCAAAAACTCTTGTATTTCATTAGGTTACCTATGGTTATGGTTAGGGCAGGGT
>JAABNY020000095.1:5180063-5199479 GCA_015164015.2 Brevimyrus niger | reverse complement strand
CCCCCCCACCCTCCCACTCCCCTCCTGGGGAGCTTCCATAGCACACTTGCATTTCACTGTCATCTGGATCAAAATCCTTCTGGGTGGTGTGCAGTACACTTCATAGCTTTTTCTAATTTTTGATGTTATTATAAATATTTCTTCATTGATATACATCTGAGGTATGTGAGTATTTTTTTTGTGTGTGTGTGGAATAAGCACAAGTTGCACAAGTTTTGTCTTAAACACAGTTGTGTGGAGATTAAAAGTCAGATAATAAATCACCATCCGGCTTTGAAAGGCAATGGTTTGAAGCATAAAGTGAAGCAGTGGTTTGGCCTTTGGCTGAGCTGAGATTCCGTAAGATCTGTGTTCAACTGGTGAGACGTATCCCAGTGGGATTCTTGAGATCCCGGAGAAAGACGTGTAAACTGGAGTTACCAGCAGTTCAACATGCTCAGTGTAAATAATTGTGGCCTTTCTTCCATTGACAATACTGCTTCACACCAACAGCACTGTGCAAAGTTGTAGACAGTCAAAGAAAATCTATAAATCCATTCATCTGTAAAGTGAGTATCTGCTCAGACAAAAAAAAAAACACAATTCCACATTTGAACAAATGAGAATTAAGTAAAATGATTGAGCGAGCTATTCATTTGCCAAACGAGGTGTGCTAGTGGGGAAGTTTGAAAATACATGGGTGTATTCGATGATAAGTGCAAAAACTTGGGTGTCGTTGAGAAGCGTATGCTAATGACTTTGACACTAACATGAAAATCATATAAACTTTTTTTTCCTTGACTGCCTAAGACTTTCGCACAGTAATATATCTCTAAAAAGAGTGACGTGATTCAAAGCTCCCAAGGAACATGATCTTAAAGAAAAAAAATTGTCTATTACTTAAAATCTTACTAGGGGCAATTAAATATATTTCTTGAAAGATGTTGAAATTAATAATAAAAAAAAAAGAATAAAAAGCATTTATGCATACAAATGTGTTTCCTGATATATGAATGGCTGTAAAGGATTCGATTTGACAGCTGAGGCTGAAACATTCGGCTGTGATTGGGTGCCAGGAGTTAGAACAAAGAGCCATATCCTATTTCTAGCTACTGTTGTGAGTGTAATGTCTGGATGTATTGTGGTTGGTGGTTTATGAGTACTGGGCTACATCGCCCACAGCAGAAGCAGATGAGAGAGTGCATGAGAGTAAATGCTTATCTATTTCTTTTGAACCTTTCCAGATCAAATAAGTCAAAGGTCTGTGGGTAATTATGGTGTTTTGATTAAACTAAGCCTTGCGGCAATGCTCGACGAGATACCTGGATATCTGGTGCTATCAACAACGAGCCTCAGTGACCGATTGTGTAGTGACCTGAAGACATTTTGCAAGTGGAATGTGTTCTCCGGATTTTGGATCGTGATCTTTTTGGTTGTCAAGGGACAGAAAAAGCATGATAGTTTTAAATAACAGATGAGTAAGTTCATTCCAGGGCAGACTTCGGGTAACATCGAGAATACCGCTGATATGTTTAGAAAGGAGCAAAGAAAGATAATTCAAGTGCAGTGTTGAGCACCAGGCGGAGGCGGTGTATATTGTGTTAGAGTTAAAAAAAGTTGAAGCTCCTGCTTGTTTTTGAAAATATAGGTGCCAGGACTAATGAAGGCCAATTTTACAAGAGCGAGACCCTCCAGGGAACGTTTTGAGGAACGTAGCTGTCAAACCGAAATGTACTCTCACTACTTGTTCTCAAGTAGTTGGGAAGTGGAGCTCAGGCAAAAAAAAAAAAAAAACAGAAGAAAGAAATAAAAGATTGACAGTGTCTGTTGGAGAACATCATATCCTCGGTTTTCCCTGCGGCCTGCGATGAAGCTTCAACATCCATTCTTTCCTGCGACGGTCTGCTGGACACGGCCGCAGAATATTTCTGTCACAGTATTGGCCGTAGAGAGAGGACTCAAAGGCGGCGTAAACAAGAAGCCAAAACACTAGACGAAGATCAAAGTTAGGGATCAGAAGCAGAAGTCATATAGATTGGGAATCTGTCTGGTGAGATTGTTACACTCGGGCACAGCTAGATGGGGGGTTCAATCATACAGGGAAACGGATCCAGGAGAATAAGCATGTGATGGTACACAGGAGGTGATACAAGCAACCAGGGAAAACCAGGGAAGATTAATGCTCAGTTGTGCCAAGACCTCGTAATGACTAAACCAGTTCTACCGGTTATATACTAGCAGCGTTTAGAACATGAAACAAGACAGCCATCAGTATTCCAGTGCTCAAGTGGGCGAGAGGGTGTGGTTGTTGCAGGTGACCTGGGCTCCTCCTTATCACCTGATGTTGACAGTGTCCCCTGGACAGTGACTCATTCACTCCAACATCACCCATCCTCCACCCCTTACTTAGCACGGCGGAATCACTAAACGGTCTTCGGCGCAATGTCCATCGCCTCATTTGATGTGCCCTCGTGACACACTGCGTCTTTGATTCCTCATTTGCGCCTCTGCCCTCCAGATCCCTTTTCCTACGTCCACATCCGGCTTCCTCGCACCAGTTTCCCAGCTCCTGCATTTTTTTCCCGGATACAGTACGTGATCGGCCATTTCTTAGCAGCATAGCAGTGGGGATGAAAAAAACACTTTCATGCTTTCTGAGATGTGGAGCGTCACCTGCGCCTCCGATGTGAGCTTTTTTCATAAGCGGTTATTTGAACCACATAAACCCGGCTCCTCTTTTTCCAGGAGTGCAGCCGTTGAATTATTCAAGAGCTGTGGGTCGTATTGTGTGTATTACTCACCCCTTGTCAGTCCATCTTACTGTGTCTGCCGGTGAAAGCCGTCAGTTCGTCAATCTGGCCAGCTCGTCCAGCTTACCCCTATTTCGCTCTTTGATATAGCCGATTTATTTGACTTCCACCCACCATTTCTCTTTTTCCTCCGTGCGATAATGTCTATAGACTGGACATGCCAGCCCGGATATAAAAAAAAAAAAAAAAATGAAATAAAATAAGAAGTCAGGTTTGCTCGACTCAAACACACTCTCTTCTGTCTAAATAGGGGAGATCTATGCTTCATTTTGGGCTGAGCTACTGCGGTCTGTGATCCTCCCGGCCGTCTCCTGCGGTTGTAGTCCGTCTCCCCACGCCTTCATCTCCGGTCACCGTTCTCTTCCTCCGGTCTGTTTGCCTCTTCAGATTCGTCTGGCCGAGGTGGAGCAGGCGTCCCTGGCTTCCGAGCAGCTCTCCGACAAGTCCTCCTCGCTGGCACTCCCCGACGACCTGAGCCTGGACGACCACAGCATGTACCAGCTGCTGATGAGGGACAGCAAGGTACCCCCGTGCCAGGCCAGCGACCTCTTCCGGTCCCCCTGCTCCCAAAATCTACCGTGCCCCTCACTCAAAAGTCCATCAGGCGTTAAATAATTTAATTACTGTTTCGGGCAAAATTCGCCTTGTGTTCCTGGTCTGCTTTAGTAGAGCTCGGATAAATTGAAAATATTTTGATACATAATTAATGTTGGATTATTGATGTAAATCTGCAGATTAGGGCAATGAAGCACACAGTGTTAGTGTCTGCTGGCTGTTGTTAATCAGTGGGGCCAGATGGAGAATGATTATCAATGAAATATTGTCTGGATCGAGCAAGGAACCGGTACTGGATTTGTTCCAAATGACTGGTCGAAGTGAGACTCGCGCTTTGCCGATGGCCGGTAACTGAGGGGTTTTACCTCTTGTGTGTGCTGGGCCTTTGTGACAGGAGGAGGAAGAGGATGGCAGCGGTCGCTCGCAGAGCTCCAGTGAGCTGGGGGGCAGCCAGCCAGGGCTCATGCCACCACACACTCAGAGCCCCCTAGTGGAGGCAAAGTGCACAGCGGTCGGGGTCGATCTCCACGCGCCGCCCTCGCCGGGTTTACTCCCTCCAGCAGGTAAGCGCGCTTGCTGCTGTCATCGCTGTCGCCACAGGTCCATCTTTATCTCTGTCATTGTTTTTTATGAAATTTGCAAGCCGCGTTCGCGCACGTCGAAAGGAGCGGAGCTCAGTGGAATCTGTGTGTGCGTATCGCTGAACAACCGGAGACTAGCGCAGCATCACAGACTTGGAATAAACAGGCGTTTGTTTACTTAGCAGACTGTATAAATGAGAATCAGAGAGATGGGGCAGCTCTCAGGGTTAACAGCCTTGCTTGTGGGGCCCAGTGATGAAATCACTCGGCCGGGATTGGGTTTTGAACCCACAACCCTCTGGGCATGGAGCAGAGCCACAGACGCACGCGTTTGAATCAAAGAGTAATTGATTGGATACTGGAATTAACTGAAGGTCATGCTACATACAGTCTAGTAATGCATGGTACAGTAGCACAGACTAAAATGTTATCCTTTTACTTGTCATATGTAGAAGCTTCTCTTTGTCTCTGCCAGTTTCAGAAGCAGTTCATTGCAACAGTAGCAATAGTGGAGGAGGTGGGAGTGGCTCTTCTCCTCTCTTCCACCTTCCCACGGAGTTCTTCCATCCCGCTGGGGCAGTGCGCCCGTCTAGCTCTGGGACAGGGTGCCTGCCATCCGTACAGGGCTCTTGTCTGACATCTCCTGCTTCCTGGGCCTCCCTCAGATCCCCGGGGGCCGACAGTAGGGCCCTTGGCACGCAGGTAAGGGACACTCAATGTAAAGGATGGTGGTCCTTTCTGTTACTCATTGTAACATGCGATGCATGATGTTCCTCTACCCCCCCCAGCATCCATCCCACAGTAATTCCTCCATGGCCACAGGGAGCTCAGAGGGCAGCCTGCACGCCACGCTGGTGGAGGGCCTGGGCTTCAGCATGTCATCTCCACAAGACCTCGCCACGCCTCTGCCTCTGCTCTGTACACACCCTGACGAGAGCCGCTGCCCCCCGAGACAGATTCTGCGACCCTTTTTGGACCCCCTGTCTGATCCTCCAGCTGTTTTTAACCTCCAGGCCACTAGGGGTCACCAGAGGAGTCAGAGCAGTGGAGGTGGCAGCACCAGCCCAGGGTGCAACAGACAGGATTCGATGGATCACTCCGACGATGATCTAGGGATAGGTATCGGAGGCGGTGGGTCCAGTCAAGCCTGCAACAGCGAACACTTCTCAGAGACCCTGAGCAGCCTGTCACTAAACTCGCTGCTCTTGCCTGGCTCGCTGGCCCCCCTACTGGCAAAAAAGTGCAACAGCACCGGGAGCCTGCAGCAAAGAGCCGCGTCGCTGAGGGGAGTGGAAGGCAATCCGTGCTACGGCACAGACCCCCAGGGCTACATCTCCAATCTTTGGACTGGAGATAAAAGCGGAGATGGAGTAGAGGCAGGGACACCGAGTTTGGGACAAAAAAGTACCACCCACACGATGGTGGGGGGCACTAGGGAAAATAGATGAAACCTATAGTCATTATTTCTGTGTAATGTCCCCGTTCTGTCCCTCTCCTTTCTGGAAAGAGCTGTGTGGTGCACTCCTCAGTCTTTTTGTTTCCGAAGCGGCCATATTTTATACTTCTCAGTGGACGGTGGAACGCCTGCACTGTGGCTGAGACATTCTGGAAGCCCACCCCCCCCCCGGATACTTGAACTGTGGCGAGGCGGGACTGGGAAACCGCCGCTAAAACTGTCCATTTAGAATAGGAGGGGAGGCCGTAGACACACGGAGAACGGCAGAGGCGCACAAGAGCTGGATATCTTTGTTTTGATCAGTTGCTAAACTGTACAAAAGGCCAGAGAGCACTTTTCGACGGGGCCGGTTGAATAGTGTGAGCGTGTGGGAGTGATTTAGCTCTGTGAATCGCTAAATAGGAGGTCTCCGTTGGATGGATTTGTCCGTCATTACAGGCAGAAAGAACTGGCAGTATTATAGAGAAGAGGCTGTACGAGGTGTCGGTACAGGGGACATCGCTTCTCCGGACTGCCCCCCCCCCCTTTTTTGACTATAAATGAGGTGGGGAGAAGATCAGCCAGTTTAACTTTGTTCTCTGATCCATGCCGTGTCAGCAAAGTGGATGACAGGTGACTGCGACGGTCCAGGGACGCTGAATGAAGCACGAACCTCCCATGAATGTCACGGATTCCCTGAAAGGAAGGTCAGGGAGAGCGAGTCATTGTGGGCCCTGAGGGGCCGGCTTTGCTTCGCCGCCAGCCCGCACCTGGATGAGGAGACCTGGCAGGAGGACCTTGAAGGGGGAGAGAGAGAGAGAGAGAGAGAGAGAGCGCACCATCCCGTCTGTAAATGGAAGTCTGGAATACGATGGGCCGAGTCAACCGCAGGATATAACCCAAACCCCATCGCAAGACAGGGGTACAGTTTCTGGGTAATGAGACAAAAGTGACAGTGAGGACTTTGCATTCGAAATGAGATAAACAAAATCATCTCAGAGCCAGAAAAAATAAAAAGTAAAAAAAATGAAGATGTCGGCACTGGATTTCCATGAACTTAGTTTTCTGGGACAATAGGAGATCAGGAATGAGAGAGAAAAACACTGAAACACTGCCTTTGTCTCCTGACCCTTTGCCAGTGTTCCTTGTTTTTTTGTATCTGCTTTGCCAGTGGCTTCCAGATTTGAGGTAGGAGTTACTGTAGGGTTCATCAGTCAAGCAAAAAAAAAGCGAAACGAGGGGAAAGTCTTTGCCCGCACAAAAAAGGCACATTCAACAAAGTACACGCAGCCACGGACTTGGGTCCCCTTTTGGATTTTAGGAATTTATTTCTCTTCCTGCAGGACAGCTGGGTTTTAAACGGAAAAAGATCTGCTATTTTGAGTGCCATGTGAAAGATTTAAGATATACTCAACTACAGATTTTTAACACTTATTTTTGCATGGCTGTTAAATACCAACAGGATGAATCATACTGGTTTCATGCAGTAATGCTTCTTGGTATGGTGATAATTCTCCTGTCCTTTTGATACAGTATGCCACCGAAAGCAACAGTCAGCAAATACCTAGAAATAAATAGATTATTTTATTCCTATTTAAACATATATTGTAGCGACCCGAAATCTGATATCTAACTGATCATGGTAAGCGTTATTCTAATTATGAGAGATCCCAGCTAATTGTGAATTATGGTCAACGGTTTATGCTTGCGACTTATGGAAGTGAAGAAGGTGTGTGTCTGTTTAGGAATACTTTCAGAAAATAGAAAAAGGTTTTTCTTTTTTCATCATCCCGTAGGAAATATTCCTGATAAGAGTACAGTCTATATGTCTTGGTAGCGGAAATAAAATACAAGCCAGAAGGGCGCTTTGATGTTCTTGTCACCTGGCTGTTGGCTCTGCACAAGATGCTCTGTGTTGGCAGTCAGGTTTGTGTCGTGCTGTAAATGAACGTTCGTCTGTAAGTGCTGAACAAACAGCTATGTGTGGTGCCCTTAGAAAGCAACTTGTGTCAACAAAGCTTTAACGTTTTTTGGTTGTTTAGTGTTGGACCAAAACTTTGAACATGACTGTAGCACTGGAGATTTCCCAGGACTGAAGGCCAAACATTCCCAAAAAATGCATCACTGCGGAACGCATCGCTGACTGCAAATACCCCATGCAAACCGCACAACTGGAACTCAGGACTGGACAAGGTCCTCCAGAATGTTCTACAGCATTCGGGCAAAAAATCTGAACTATGAGACTGTATGACCGGGGTGGCCAATCTTACCCGCAAAGGGCCGGTGTGTGTGCAGGTTTTCGGGATAAACTGTAGGTCAGATGTTCAATCCCAGGTGTGAGGACTCTTCAGCCAATCAGTCCTCTAATTAGTAATTTAATTAGGGAGTTGCAGAGAAAAACCCGCACACGCAGCGGCCCTTTACGGATAAGATCGGCCACCCTTGCCGCATGAGGCAGCGTCTTCTGTGTGGTTGGTGGGAGTCTGGTCTGCATGGCTGCACTCGCTGTCATACCGCAGCACTTGGGCGGCACAGCAGTGCCCGACCTCTCCCTGTTTTTTCCGCCTTGACCCCGTGTCCTAGCATCACGCTTTACACACGCAGCACATACATGTAGCATGGTCCCGAACAGGAGCTGCACGCAGGCCTGGCAAAGCCACCAGGCTCCCCAGCGATGGCGTGGTCCCCTTATCTGCGACTTCCTCTGTTCCGCGAGGGTAGCGTTTGACAGCCCCGGCTGAACGCCGCGGTGTCACATTATGGTGAATTAAATCGCAATGAAAGCATAGCGGCGCTGGGGGGTTGGGGGGGGGGGGGATAAAGGGCCACGGACGCCCTAGCAACCGTGCTTATCGACCAGCTCCAGCTGACCATAGATTAGATTTAATGCTGTGTCAGAGAAGATCTGTGTCAGCTGAGGCATTATGTGTCATTACTGGAATTCATAGCAGGGGAACAAGGCGTGTTAGAACTTCATTTTGAGTCGGATAGCCGCAGTCCCCTTCAAGTCACCATTTTCCTTTAGGGAATGTCGCGGGCTCCTTTCTTTAGCGCGATAAATAATTTCTAGACGCGTGGGGCCAAACTCCTTCGCCCGACTCGCTCGGAGATGGAGCTGTTTTATTTACGATGTCCGAGTGCAGACACGCTAAAAGCCTCGGCGGAACCCGGGCCAGTCTCATGAGGTGGTCTTCAGGCAGGCGAATGTGCCTGCAGGGCCGCTCATGCGAGGGGAACACGCCCCGTCTCCTCCCCAGCACTGCATGGGCACCGTCTGGAGCGACTCAGCACAAACACAGTCAGTGTTCGCATGCACACGTGCGTCACTGCTATTTATAACCGCCCCCCCCCTCCGCATCTCCTGACGTCTTCCAAAATGCCCCCTCGGCCTCCCCCTTCTGACCACTTCCTGGGCCTCGGGGCCCAGATTACTCGCGTACCCCCTCCCCAGGCTGGTGCTAGGGTCGGAGTACAGTAGTCCTGCTAATTAACCAACTAATGGCTTGATGGTGAGAACGCTGGGTGCCGGAACCGGAGAGGAGCGTTGAGAAACCGTAGCAAAACTCGGGTTCTGTTTGTATTTACATTGCTGTCCCGAGGTCCCCGTTTTGGTGACGTTGTACTGCGTAGAATGAGGTTTTATTTAGTCTGTTTTGCACAAGGAAGTGACTTTGTCATTGGATTGTAGTCGTTGGAGTCTCCAAGGCGGCGTTGCTAAGGGCCCCCGGTGCAGCTTACTGCACACAGCCCTCAGTGGCTAATAAATGTCTACATTCGCTGTCTCTTAAGCAGCAGCCAAAGCAATGTAGCGTAGTTACTGCGGCATGCGTCCAGCAGAGCGGCGCTCCATCCCCGTCGTAAGTCACACGCCTCCACTGATAGCTTGGAAGAAAAGGGCGACCGCTAAACTGGCCGGAATATAGCATTTATTAGGGCCGGCTGGGGAATTAGCGCTGCGCAGAATGGGGTGCTCTCAGACCGGGATGCCGGTAATGAACCCGCCTGTGATACGAGGGGAGTAATCGAGCATCGCTTCGGGTGCTGCTGGAATTGAATGACCAGTGTAGCTCCCGTTTCCCTTCCGACAGCCGACTGTTTGGCTTGCCGCGCTAACCCGATCTGTGCTGTCTCTTTCGATTCCGAGAGGACGGCGTGAAACACTTCGCCTCGGAGCTAGAGGAAACGTTCGGTCTGACAAGTCGGCGCTCGCTCTTTCCAGAGCAGAACGACTTCTTTTATATCAGCTTCAAATATTTCTGGTCATACTTCAGCGTGGAGAGGACTCCTGGACGCCACCGCGATCGATTTTTATGTTCCATCATATACATCCAAATTGTCAGTTAAACCGTAATAACCAGCATAAAATAGAATAAGAAATCAGACACGGAATATAGCTGGAACCAACACAGCTATACGTGAAGTACACATTGCAGTAACTAGGACTAAATAAAAAAAAGAAATAGGACACAAAATATATTCAGGATGAAATATAAATATATGTGAAGTACCTCGTGTACTTTTTTTATACCTCTCAGTGCTCAGAGTACATAATTATCATTATTTGATGTCATTACGTTTAGAGATGTTTTCAACACTTTATGCTGGCTTTTGACAAGACTAGTTATTATGGTTCAAATTGGCAATTCAGGTCTGGTACAGGGGTAGAGTTGTTGCTAGAGTGTTTTTGACTTTTGGAGTAAAATTGCGTACTCTGGGGACTGCTTTCATAGGCGCCGCTGAATGAGAAATCTCCCTGATGTATTTTGGCAAAAAGACTCAGCGAAAAGAAAACAGATCAATGTGATCCAAAGTTTGAGTGCGCAGAAGTATAGATTTAGGAGTCGGTGTTATAATAGCATAGTTACTCGTTTTGTGGGGGTAAATATGTAGTGGGAGAATAAATCAAGCCAGCCTGGAAATTCATGCAGCGTTAAAAACAACAGGATACTTCAAATCCGAAATGTCATGGCCACAGATGCAGGAAATCTGTTGCAAATGAGATCTTTTTTATCTCATTGGTTCTGGCAGCCTTCCGAGCCCTAGCAGGTAAAACAGCAAACGGTGTAATCTAAGCCAGTGTTGGAAAGAGCTTGTAAAAGGGTGATGTTATCTACAGTCCTGTGTGTGTGTGTTTTGCGTGTGTATAGCGTACGGTTTACACACAAGGCTGCGAGGTTCGCTCCTTTCAGATCCGCAATGATGCGTTCCTCTTGATACGTGACCTTTTTATTACAGTGTCATGCTCTATGTACATAACAGCGGCTGAAACTGGAACACATCCAGGTCACACTGGGACACGGGGAAAAGGGGGGGGGGGTTGCAGCTTGAAAAATAGAGTACGAGCTAGGAAAACAGGGCTCGGAGAACAGCTGCCAGGGCACAAGAGACCTAGTGAGAGAAAAAACAGGTGTTTTATGGGTAACTGATTGCAGATGAAAGATGCTTGTCACCTGACTGTGTCACGCCCCTGGAGATCCACGCCCTCCCTAATAAAACACTCAGATACTCCTTTTTATCAGCAGAAGTGCTTTTTTTCTTCTTGAGAAATAAGGCACCCCTGCGCCCCAGCTCACTGCAGTGCCGCCCGCACGCATCAGCCCCTGTCAGCGTGTTTATTCATGCTGCGTATTAGTGGGCATGCTGGGATATCACACAGAGCACTGTGTGTGTGTGTGTGTACGTGCATGTGTGCGTGCGCATGCATGCATGTGTGTGACTGCTTGATTCCCCCCCCCCCCCTCCCCACACCATAATTACGGTTTTCTCTGTCATCTGACAGCAGCCAGACTGCACAGCACACCCGCCCCCTCAGAAATATCATCGCTGTCTCATTCAAAGAGATTCATCTCGCTTCCTTGCCAGTTCACCGAAAACTCCTGACTAATGTGTAAGGCCTGTGCTGTGGCCCACAAGCACGGCCCTGGCAGCTGGGGGGGGGGGGGGCAGTTTTAGTGCCGCCGGGGATAACCAGCATCCTCGCTGGCTGTTCCGCCTTCAGGAGCGTTGGGGCTTTTCGTTCAAAGCAGGCAGCCAAAACCCGTGATGGTCTGGATTGCGCTCCAGGTACCAGTCCAATGTTTGTGGTAGTGTGTCATCAACTCATCTACTATGCAAACAAAAATAATAGCCAATAATTAGGGTAATATAAATGCAATCTGTCTGCTATCTATATTATGTATTATGTACATCAGAGACCATGACCTATCAGTTATGCATGTCCTGACCAAGGGCCCTGACTCTGTCCACTGCACTGAGGCCAGGGGCTATATTGGAGGGGCATCAAACCATATCACTGTTCTGCTTAATGTCCCTTACATGATCACATGACACACAGAAATAATCGTTGCCCAGGTGCAGTTTAATTGGCCTGCCCCAGCATATTGCCCGATTGAAAATCATTAGCCGTTAAAATTATTCTGCGTGTGCTGCTGCCTCGGTCACATTTAGACAGAGCTCAACGGGGACATATGGCTGGTCACCATAGTGCCAGGGGACCGACTTCCAGCCCTGTGGACTCGGGGGTCACCTGAGGTTGGGCAGCCCACACGTGGGTCACTGTCAGTAGGAGTTTTTCCCATGTTCACAGCCGGTCAGACATTAGAAGTTCATTTCCCCCTGCGCTGTACACATATTTATTTTTCCTCGACCCAGTTAATTTTTTTTTTAAGCTTTTCGGAAGGAAGCCCCTCCCCACCTAGCGGGAACGGCGCCTGCCAGGTGCATTCTGTTCCGGACGGTTCTGTTTCACAGCCTCCTCCGTCGCTCCCCGCATCCAGCCTCTGTTTTGTCTTTTGCCGCGTTCTGACGGGGGAGCTCCAGCATGTTACACCTCCGCTCACAGCAGGAACAAGCCCCCCAGTAAAAACAGGAAATACTGTATATTATTAGAGTATTGGGAGAGAGTACATGGACGTCGTGGTAACGAGTGCAGCGTTTTGCAGTAAATGCACCCAGACCCTGACGCTCAGCTTACCCCGGCAGCCCGGACCTGACACCTGTTTGGTTCCGTCATTTACGCTCCGCCTTGTAACACCTCCCTGATTTCTCCCTGCTGCTTTTATTAAACCCCTTCCTGTCTCCCATCCCGCTGTCACGTGGCTAAAGTCACCTTCCCAGAGTTCTTGGTGGTACTTCTTGCAGTCATTTTTGCTGGCGTGCGGGGGCTGCGGGGGCCAAGCAAGGCCTGGGGGCGCCTATGCAGCCGACTGCGGCGGCAAGACGACACCTCCGCTTCTTAATTAACGAGGGAAACATCTGTTGGCGCCGAGATCAATCCGCCGCATTAGCCTGGATGTGGAGCGGGGTAGTCACTGCGTGGGTGGGCGTGGCCAAATGGGGTCCCGCCCCCAGCTCATTCACCTGCTCCAGAGTGTGTGCAGGGGGGTGTGGTGCAAAGGGTCTGATGTTATCCTCTGAGGTCCCTGGTTGGCTCCAAGCAGTAGAAGGAACATTTTTCATCATGTTTTCTATAGTTAATCAGGCAAGGGGGGTTATTTATTTGAATAAACTCACGGTGGAAAGAAAATGATTATGGACAGATTAAGTGAAGGGATGTGTGTTCATGACATAGAGTGAACGTACATTATTTAAAAAAAAGAATATTTCAGAACAGTTAATAACACTGTCCTTCTTGGATTTTTGTTTTAAGTTTGGACTTTTTCTGGATTTCTCTCCGTTTCTCTGCCTGGAGAGGCCAGTGGGAGGCTTGCATTTGCATTGAAATGCATTGATTTGGGGGGGGGGGTTCAAAAGGGATGGAACAAATGGATGTGAGGCGCAGTGAGATCAGTACCTGTGTTTGCAAGCCTGTAAAGGTGCATTTCTGAGGCACATGGGCAGAGGGTGTAACAGCCAGCCAGTGTAGCTGCAGGTGCCGCCCCGCCCTTCACGGTGTCCATGGCAACCGGAAGGCACACGGCACGGAACGCGTCCTTCACATGTTGTGAGTCTCGTTTTGCTCTCCGAAGATGTGGCCACGCTGTCGTTATTTTATCGCCGCCGCTTTGTTTGATTTGGTTGTTTTTCCAAGCTGCCTTCATTTCAGCGCGCTCCCGTTATTAGGACGGGTGCTAGGACCTGGGAACCCGTCCTGTCATGGCGAAAACGCAGAGACTCCCGCGCTTCACACTCACACACACGTAGAGGCATTCGACGCATCGGCAACCCTTGGGTTTAGATGGTCAGTTGGGGGGGGGGTCCAACCTGGCAAGCCTGTACTGTGAAAGTATTAGACTATAACACATACAGCAGCAAGAAAACTAAGAGAATTTTAATACATTTATGAAAGTCTGAGGTTCTCCTGAACACCATCCTTGGTTCCAGAATGAACCTCAAAAAAGGTCATTGGGGTGAATAAATTCTGTCTCATTACATCACCAAGTCCCCCCCCCCCCCCCATCTCTTTCGGTTGTCCCTTAAAGTATTTTCATGCCTAAAAAAATATGGGGCAGGATATTTAAACCAGAAAGGTCTATGAATATATGCAGCTGTATACATAACAGACTATTTTTTGTACTATATTGTCAACATCGATTGCTTTATTTTACCGATTCTGTCCTGTAAAACCAAACTAGGAAATTGTGCAATAACTAAAGATTTATTTAAACAAAAACAAAGAAAACAACTTGCTTGTATTTTATTGTATATAATGAGCCTGGTGGCAATAAAAGTTATAGTGACTTCCAAATAGTATTAGAGAAAAAAAGACAATTCAAAAAGTATTTCAGAAAATCGACATAGAAAAGAACATAAACGTTTCTCTCCTCCCTCCCCAACCCTAGACTTAACTGTGAAATGTATCGTATGAAATAAAGCTGAGGAAATGGCAACAAGTTATGGAAAGTCTGGCTTCGTGTCTTCCTGCTTCCTCGCTGGATTCTCCAGACCGCGCGGCCCGTCTGTCTCCCCTACCTTGGATGTCCTCGCTGCCGCCCCGCTGGCTCTGTGGTGAGGAGACCAATTCCTGTGAGGTCTCGGGATGACAGATACGCCAGCAGGCGAGGACCGAGGCCCTCAGTGGTATTTTTAAAACCTGCCCCTGTGGATCTCTTTCTTTATTATTTTCCCCTCTCACCGACGCTTTCGGTTTTGTTTATGTGCACGATAACCTGTGTTTATATTTAAATATATCTGCGAAATGCCTGACGCCATTTAAAAATGCACATTCTTGGTTATAAATCGGCCAGTCTTTTTGGGACGGTGGTGATCTAAAGTGTAACGCCGAGAAGCATCGCTGGTACGTCTCAGGAACCGGAGGTGAGCTGCCCAAATCTAGCAGAGCTGGGACAGCGGGGAGTTTTTCCAGGGACAGTGGTTTGCGGCAGAATCTCTCAAGATTCCTTTAGAAATATCCCTTAAAGAGAGTCCTCCCTCGCCTGAGCTGAGGTCAGTGTGCTCAGGCCTTCACAACCAGATGGTCGGCCATTCTGGGAGCTGCAGACAGGCCGTGTGGCAGTGCAGCGTTCAGCTTGGAGAACAACAGCTATAGTCAAGACTAACCCTAGTCAGGTTTCTCACGAAGGGGTATTAGGTCTTTTTAGGCAAGTCGATGAGTTGACCGTCGATGACCCAAACGGCAGCAACCGCAAATTACGTCTTGTCGAAGGTTGTCATGCGTGGGCATTCTAATTAGAATTCAATCCAGTGAGTAACTCAGTGACGCTAAATGTGATGGCAAGGCCTGCAGAAAACAGAGCAATGTGCTCGACCCGGGTTGAGCGATGCTACAAGTTAGACGCTGTACACCCGTCGCATGTCATGCCCGTCGCAATATGCTTCTGTATCTTGTCACGCCTGTATTCTGAAAAGTGAAGGCTGACAGGAGAAAATATCGCCAATGATTACGTCGCATTTCGGCGCAGTATTGAAGTGCCCCATGACTGACATCACAAACATGAACAAAACACATACTCTTCTTTCATCATTTATCAATGGCATGCTTTCACACTCCTCAGTTACAGATCTACGACTGTAACAGGAATTATATGGACCTGCCGTTATCAACGCACGTGAGAAGGCAGCTCTGGACACTGTTATTCTCGATGTGTTTTACCTTCATGGGGTTCCTCACTTTGCATCATTGCGTCTGGGTATTTCCTTCCGCACAGAGTTAGTCTGCTCGGCGTAATTTCAATGAAGAGTGCTGGTTTTTCGGAGCGAAGGTCATTCTTTGTTGGCAGATGTTCTCATTTGCTCACAGGAGGTTCGAATGAATTGCCACACTGTCGAAAAAACACCTCTTTGATACGCCGGCTTAGAGACACAGCATGAACAAAGAACCACATATTGTAGGCAGACGTATTACTGAAGTCCGGCACCCGACTAGCTTTGTTTGCAGAACAAAGTCGTGATTCAGCATGATTATTTCTCATCATCATCTCTGCATTCTCTGTAATTGCCTTTCCAGTGCTGGGTCACAGAGAGCCTCCCCTGATCGAGGTGGCAGTCCATCTTAGGGTGCATGTAAACTCACACTCTGGGCGATATTGAGACCATGATGCATGTTGGACATATTTTGGCCAGAGAGAAATAGATCGGTAACGCTGTATTTGACGGGGCTCAAACACTTAGCGATAAATCAGTTACTACTGAAGTACAAATGCACCCTTGAGCAAGAGGCCCTTAACCATTAGAACCCGACAGACACAAACTGTGTTGATTTTCCCACCCATTCATCTCGGGCTCGTAGCTTCACATAGCTTTGGAACTGAGAGAACTTACCCAATTCGCTCGTATAAGTTGCAACATTGTAATCCTATGTGCAAAGAGGCATATATTTTAAACATTTTACATCAAAGCGCACCCCGGGAAAAAAAACGCATATTCAGAGTGTGTGTGTGTGCGTGTGTGTGTGTGGATTATGTATATATTACGTGGTGGGGACCAATTTTCTCCCACAATGTAATAAAATCCTGTTTTCTTTATTTCGTGGGACTACTTTTCAGGTCCCCAAAAAAATCTGTAGATGCAATCAAAAAAGTAAAAATGCCTTTAGCCTTGTACTTTGTCTGGTTACTTATGGTTAAGGTTAGGGCTGGGTGGGGCTTAAGATCGTCATGTTGTGATTTGAGTTTTACAGATAGAAATGAAAGGAGAGTAGTCTTTCCTCATGAAAAGGATATTAGGACGGTAACAGCATTTACACATGAAATTATGACATAACTGACAAGCTGAGGATGTCCTGAAAACAAAAACATTGTGCGGCTTCCTCAAGTACATGCAATTTTTCATAGAATTTAGTGATTAATTGTCATTGTTGACACACCACTGCGCAACAACAAAATGTGTCTGCTGCATTTAACCCATAAGCAATGTTCTGGGATGATACCCTGCTCAGGGTACCTCAGTGGAGCCTTGCTGGTCGGGGATTTGAACCTGAAATCTTTCATTTACAGCCAGCACTGCCCTTAAAAAGTGGGCGGGATCCTAAGGGTTAACCCCCGCGGCGCCGGGGCCTGCTGGCTGTCTGCTCGCCTGCTTTCTGACCCCAAACTTCCCTCACATCACCGTGCATCAGAAGGCGTCTGCGAAATAAACAAGCGTCGTCTCAAAGGCGCGTAATTATATATGTATGAATTCATGTGCCTCTGAACGTTCATTCGCTACCCATCTAAGCCTTTTGCTTAAGAAAGCCAATCTCACGCCATGAATGCAAAGTACCTCGTTCTGGAATGTTCCCAGCAGCAACTCTCCTATGGCTGCCCTGCTTTCATTCACACATGCAGAATTTCCTTATGTCCTGAGTGTAATTTGTTTAGCTGAAGCTGACTCTCCGAGGGCCGGTACACGGATGAGTCTCCTTCGTTCCTTGACTTACCAGTCAGTGTTTACGGTTTCCCCGATGCTAGCGTTGAGGGCTGGTTGTGACCGGTGTTTCACGGCTCCCTCCGTGGAACTATATATGAGACAGCAGCTCTGCACTGTGACCCCCCATCCCTTCAGTAATTGGCACAGGATAGCTGCTGGGGGCCAGGGCACGGGGGGGGGGGGGGGGGGTGGGTCCAGTGGATGGTAACTGTATTCCTAATGAGATCTCCTGAAGAATTCTGCCGAGATCCTGAGTTCCTGAGAAATGATGGAAGGTCACAGGTGAATCCTGGTGAGATCCTTATCCCTAGGCTAGAGTGAGGGAGATGCTGACCTTCGGGCAAACGCTGGGGAGGTGCTCATTCTTATGGGAATGCTGGTGAGCTCCCTGGGGAATGATGGAAATCACTCATCTCCTGCTTGATTCTGGCGAGGTGCTGATCTCCGGGGCCAATGCTGTCGAGATGGTGATGTTCTCCAAGCGAGCGCTGGAGAGCCACCAATCTGTACGTCAAAGCAGGTGAGTCTCAGGTCTGCAGGTGAATCCTCGTCGGACGCAGATGTGGAGGTACCAGCAGGTGTGCCACTGATCTCCAGGCGAATGCTGCCAGGTTTCAGGTCTTCCGGGCCACTCCAGACCTGACCCTGCAAGCCGGCTCTGGCTGATGCAGGGATCCATCCTCTTACTGGCGCAAATTACAGGGGAGTGCTTCTCACTAATTAACACATGTATCCTGCTTGGAGAATTCAAAATGAGGCCTCGCAATCAGATGGGAAGCGCTGATTGCCGGCACTCATAGCGAACCAGCCCGGCCCCGATGGCCTGGAGAAGAGCGGGTCGATTAGGGCAGCTTCTCCCGCATCTCCTGGCAACAGCCCGTGCGTTACTCAGACACGACCAAAGCGCAGAAATGGCCTCCCACCACACTCTCTTAACCGGCGGCCCTAATTAAACGTGCCAAAATTAACTACTGATGTATTCAATCTAGGAGCACACTTCTCGTGCATTTTAATCTGTGAACGAGCGGTCCCTCGCGAAAAGAGATTTCAGCGGCGGTGGGTGAGTGATTATGGTTCGCCGTGAAGTGTAGTGCTGCCAAAAGATATTTTTGCATCCCTGTATCCATCCATCGATTTTTTTCATTAGCGGTTATTGAGTGCAGGGTCACTATCTCAGGCAACATAGGGAACCAGGTGGCCCAACGTCCTGGATGGGATCCTTGGCCATTTCAGGACATCAACACACAATTCTGAGGCACAGAATCATTTAAATGCATGTTTTTGGTCTGTGGAAGAAAATCCCAACACAGAGAGGGTATCACTTCACTTGATGGGGCACAAGTACTTAGCTGAAACTCAATAACTACTGAAGTACAGATCATGAAGAAACACTGCTCAAAAAAATTTAAGGAACACTTTTTAGTCAGAGTATAGCATCACGTCGGTTAAATTTCTGGGATATTGATCTGGTCAGTTAAGTAGCAAAGGGGGTTTTTAATCAGTTACAATGAGACGACCCCCAAAACAGGAATGGTTTAGCGGGTGGGGGCCGCTGACATCTTTCTCTCCTCATGTTTTCTGACAATTTTTTTCCACTAGTTTTGCATTTGGCTACAGTCAGTGTCACTGCTGTTAGCATGAGGTGATACCTGGACCCTACAGAGGTTGCACAGGTAGTCCAACACCTCCAGGATGGTGCTTTAATATGTGTCATTGCCAGAAGGTTTACTGTGTCTACCAGCCCAGTCTCAAGGCCATGGATGACTTTCCAGGAGACAGGCAGTTACTCTAGGAGAGATGGACAGGGTCGTAGAAGGTCCTTAACCCATAAGCAGGATCAGTATCTGCTTCTTGGTGCAAGGAGGAACAGGAAGAGCACTGCCAGAGCCCCACAGAATGACCTCCAGCAGACCACTGGTGTGAATGTCTCTGAGCAAACAATCAGAAACAGACTTCATGATGGTGGCCTGAGGGCCCGACGTCCTCTAGTGGGCCCTGTGCTCACTGCCCAGGAGCGTGGAGCTCGATGGACATTTGCCATAGAATACCAAAATTGTCATGTCCGCCACTGGCACCCTGTGCTTTTCACAGATGAGAGCAGGTTCACCCTGAGCACATGTGACAGAAATGAAAGGGTCTGGAGAAGCCGTGGAGAACATTATGCTGCCTGTGACATTGTTCAGCAAGACCGGTTTGGTGGTGGGTCAGTGATGGTCTGGGGAGGCATATCCATGGAGGGACACACAGACCT
>JAABNY020000095.1:5122982-5134679 GCA_015164015.2 Brevimyrus niger | reverse complement strand
GATGACTACTTCTCTGTTTCGTTCGTTCTTCCATCTTCCACTAAAAGGTTCCTGGTTTTTATTTTCATTAACCCGTGACGATCTGAAACGCTTCCCTGTGCATTTCCGTGAGAAGCCTGAGGAATGAACAGGTTGTGGCTCTCACACTGGGTACGAATGAAAATGGAAATGATCAGAGTTAGATTGGTACAGCGGTTTTTCTCTTTCAAGAAATGGCTTTCTTAAAGCCAGCATGTCTGTCGATATGCAGTGCATGCCGTGGGTTTCGACGCCGCTCGCTTGAGCAATTGTCTGGCTGCAAATTGTCAGTTTACTCCATTACAATACTGAGAGTTCCCACTCTTCATAATGGTCTTTCATATCAACACCTGCCCTCCCGATCATGGAAGGTTATTTCAAAAGTCTCTGCCCTCTGATCTCCTTACTGGTACTTGCAAGGCGACAGCAGTCATGTGAAATGGTTCCTGGTATTAGAACCACAGCCACATCCCCTTCACTCGCTAAATAACTGTGAATATCAGTTTTTTTTTTTTTTCCTCCCACAGCACCTCTTCTCTGCATCTTCTGACTGTAAATCTAGTTGTTCATTAATGCGTCCTGCTCTCCAAGCGTCAGTATTGCGGTCAGGCAAATCTAAGGCCCTCCCTGGTCCTCGGCCAGGTGTATATTCCTTAACAATCCCAGGTGGGAGTTCCCCTCACTCATGAGCCGCGTTGTTGATGACCTTCCTCTTGCGAACGGTCACCAGGTCATAGAAAGGGTCCTTGGTGATGCTTGCTCTGTTGACGTAAACAACATTCATCATTTTTTTTTTTTTTTTTTTTTACCCCGCTGAATAAAGGAATGTGATAATTCCTAGTAACAGGGTCAACGAATTTTCTGTTTTTGTGACTAACGCAAAGAATCGGAATAGTTTACTTAACGGCAGGAACTTTGAAATTTGAAGTTTTACTTTGGGGTGTCATGCAAAACAAGCATTGCACAAGCAGGTAAATAGACAATGAATAATAAATGATACTCATAAAATGATGTGCTTAGTGCAGAAGTAGTGGGCAAGTAAGCAATCCCCACAACATCAAAATAACAGGTTTTTATCACATCATGGGCACATTTGGCCCCACAATGTAACATATTCATAGCCTTCACAGACATGCATCCCGATCACCCCTGATAGTCTCATCCCGACCTGATGGATTCGATCCAGTCGTCACGCTCCTCGGCCGTGGCTGCTGAGATCATGTACGACTGGTGCTTGCCCTCCACGACCCGCCCATCCGTTTCAGTTTTGCACGCCTTGATTTTCTGCCCCCGACTGTTGGGATTGTACAGCTCCAGGCAGTACTGTGTGTGAGGCGAGAGCAGAGGGTTATGGGTTAATCATGGGATTCGGTGGTGAGGGAGAAGCCGACGTCCGCGACGCACACGGGAGACGTACCGGTTTCCGTGGATACGCCACTTCTCTCACGCACAGGTTTTCTAGGGGAATTATGCCCCTAGGTTCTTTATCCTGTGGACACGGACATTGTGTGAGGCATACAGGAGTATCTCAGATCTTGACCTAAGCATGCAGAGACCTTTCCTCCCGTTTGACCAAGGCGAGCCTTTTCTTTTATGGCTCCCCAGTGAGTGATGTACTGGGATCCAGCTCAGAACCAGCAGGCTTTAGAGCTCAGGTGTCACTGCTGTCCTCGGGAGAGGGTTTGGGTGGAGGCTATGAAGCTGTGTCCATGGGGCATGTGTTAGGATGCTGTGCTCGAGATCGGAAGGTCGCAGTGTCAAATCCCACAATGCGGAGACTGCTCTCCCATGCTCCCTTAATTCTATGTGGGCCTGGATGTAAACATCCGTGAAGTAAACTTTGGTAAATCTTCTCGGCAGGTTTCTGAGGGTGCGGTACGGCTCGCCCAGAGATCAGAAGGTCACCAGTTCGAATCCCGTGGTCTGGCATAGAGATTTCACAGTAGGGCTCCTGAGCAAGGCCCTTAACCCATAATTGCCCCAGGTTCTCTCTGACCCTACTTTCTCAGTTATACGTCACTTTGGATAAAAGCAGCGGATAAACGAAAATGCATAAACAGAAATGTACATACCGTGGTGTATTCAAAGTAGTAGAGACAGTTATCAGTAAGAATGAACCACCTCCTTTTCCAGGTCTTCACACGGCCACCTTCACAACAACAGGAAACATTACTGTTATTGGCCTGATAGCGCCGCCCTTCAGGGTAACCGAGGGTTCACCAGGAAGGCAGCTACATTATGCAGAAGCTACGTTAGCATTAAACTGTATATCAGGATGCAATGTCTTAGTGAAATACAGGGAAATGTGCAGCGATACGGAAAGTCTGAGGGTTAGTGTGTATTTGCATTTCTGAAAAAAATAAAGGAAACAACACAAAGGCAGTTTTGCGTTTAAAGTTAAAGTTTTACTGAAATTCAAGCTGGTAAAACTTGATATAATAAATACATAACATCCACGTATCCTGCACTGGGCCCTGGAAAGCACAGCCACCGGACGCATCTCAGCTACATGCCTGCCTCTCTCTCAGCTACATGCCTGCCTCTCTCTCAGCTACATGCCTGCCTCTCTCTCAGCTACATGCCTGCCTCTCTCTCTGCTACATGCCTGCCTGTCTCTCAGCTACATGCCTGCCTCTCTCTCAGCTGCATGCCCGCCTCTCTCTCAGCTACATGCCCGCCTCTCTCTCAGCTACATGCCCGCCTCTCTCTCTGCTACATGCCCGCCTCTCTCTCAGCTACATGCCCGCCTGTCTCTCAGCTACATGCCTGCCTCTCAGGCCACGTATCGTCCCACTATGGGTCATGTATGGACACCAATTCATCTCACTGCATTTTCTGGACCTCAGGAGGAAACCAGAAAACTCATAGCGGAGGGACGTAATAAGCAAGTGCTGCCCTAGAACCGTCATACATACTTTAGGAATCATAGTTCTGATGGTTCCAAATAATTTGCATTGACAGTCATGATGTACTGGGAACAGGTCACAGAGTGCTTTACTTGTTTTGATATAGAACACCGTTTTAATGGAATATCTGGCTCTTCTATAATCCAAATTCATCCCAGGGCAATTTGAACTTACAGTATGTATAACAGCAAATGATTCAATTACAGTTGAAACTTACCATAGTAATTTACCAGCTTAACGTGTCCGAATGTTACGCAACCACCTGAATCGGGACTGGCTTAATTAAACCTCTAAAGCCTTCGAAACCCAGCCAAATGACATCATTTCAGCGTCCTCCTGAATGCCTCGAGCCGCTGGCGTACTCATGTACACAGGAAGCACCCAGATAGTCTTAGTTTGCGATGGACGCCTGTGATTTTTAGGCAGGAGATACTGTAAATAAGCAGCGATCGGTGCTAAACAAACACCCTTTCAGGATTTCAATCGCTGTTCGGTACAGTGACCGAGCATGCAGCCGCCTCACCTAGCTTCAGAAGCCAGCCTTCCCGGTCGGGGTTGAAGAAGGTGTGAGTGAGATCGTTCCCATCATCCTCCGGGATTTTGAAAGGTTCGCTCCGGATGCTCTCGTACAGTTTCTGCATGATATGGAGAGTAGGAAGAGCAAAATGTGACATCATCAACTGGGTTGACTGATCATTACCTGGGTTCCTGACACCACGTTCTCACTCGCGACATTTCAAGTCCACATATTTTGTTGCTACCCACTACGCACAGGGACACGTCATCCATCTTCAAAAAAAATAAATAAATACTATTTCCCCCTGGGATCAATAAAGTCCATCTTATTCTTGCCAAGCAGGGGCTGGAAGGTAGGGAAACTGATTCTTGGCATCATAAAAGTTTGGAAGAATCATTAATAATTGGGATAAATTGGGAGTGCAGAAACCCCCAAAATGGCAGGTGCATGAGTGTAAATTATGGGGGGATTGTGACCAGCCAATACGCCTCCCTGAACCCCCTTTAAATGGGCCGAGACTTCAACCCCTCCCAATGCTCAACCCAAAGTAATCCCCACGGGTAGGTTTGATTACCAAATTAAATAAAAACAAGCCACATCATCACAAAGGGCAATGATGTCTGATGATGTCAAGAACGTCTTAATGCACTGACTCACAACAAAACTCATTCCAAACAACTGACTTCAAAATGCATTTCCTTGGTAATACATCCTGTTTGAAATGAAAGACTCATCTGCAACTGATATTGCAGGTATCCTGGCCACAGTGGCTGTAAACAATAACATAACAACCTCGGGTCGCTGATATTGCAGACTTTGTACGGCAGCAGCGACTATGGATTTCTCATGTTAGCAGGAAGGACTGTCGTACATCACCCAACACCCCACATGCTCACACTCAGCAACTCGTCCGGAAGGTTCCCGCCGTTGTTGATTCCACGGTTCATGCTGATGAAACGCTCCAACGTGGTCTTATCCTTAACATTGGGGTTGTGCAGGCTGGTGTTCAGCATGATGATTGCGAAGGACAGGATATAACAGGTGTCTGTAGGAAGCCCCCGGGGAAAGACGACAGGGTCAGTTGTACGTATGCAATGCAGTGTGCGAAAGACCCGGGGGGAAGACCGACAGGGGCAACTGTATGCATGCAATGCAGTGTGTGAAAGCCCCAGGGAGGAGATGACAGGGACAACTGTATGCATGCAATGCAGTTTGTGAAAGACCCAGGGGAAAGACGACAGGGGCAACTGCATGCATGCAATGCAGTGTGTGAAAGCCCCAGGGGGAAGACGACAGGGGCAACTGTATGCATGGAATGCAGTGTGCGAAAAACCCAGGGGGAAGATGACAGGGGCAACTGTATGCATGGAATGCAGTGTGAAATACGTGCAATAGACAAAAAGATCTGCCTTCTACATGCACTACATGTTTAGCCTACCTTCTGCTAATCCTTACATGAACAGACATGCCAAAAAAGTTATGTTTATACACATAACTTTTCACAGAACATTTGGACTATGTGTCATTATTACTATTTTTTGTAAAAAAATACCTATTTTCAGAATTACAATAATGTACAGTATCCTGTGTTATGCTTTAACATTGCAAAAATGTAGTCTACTAAGAATTTCTTAGGCTGATGCAATGACTACATCATTGCTTTTCAGGGTAAACGGTGTTAAAAGTTTTTTAATTAATGAAAATGTCGCACGCTGAAGCAGTCGAAGGAATCTAAGCGAAGGGAAAGACAAAGTGTAAGACCACCAATATGGCAAGCTCTATAAATGCTAGCATCCATCCTGAATAATATCTATGTCCCACATTTTTCTTAGACCGCAAAACGTTTAATTTTCTGCTGATGACGGAAACTCTCCAAAATAAAACATAGGGGCAGAGTAAATCGTCATGTCTGCGACTGGCAAAGCAGTAGACCTAAAATTTTCACTTTGGACCTAATTTGAATATTTCCGTTTTCTCACAATGGCCATTGTCCCTGGGCCTGTTGTGCCGGCGAAGACCAGCTCCTTAGCGCCGAGGCGGGTGGCTGATTCACCTGTGGATTGGAACATGTCGGGGTTGCAGTCGCAGTAACGCATGGCGAAGGCCTCCATCATGCGGTCGATCTTCTGCGCCTCCCCGGGCAGACGGAAGCTCCACAGGAACTGCCTGAAGCGGGGAGGCGGACGTGAGCATGGCGGCGCTGAGGCCCGCGGACGTCGGGGCGTGAGTTACGGGACCCAAGAATCCGATCGAATTCGGAAGCAGCTTCTCACCTCAAAGCCTGAACCAAGTTTAGGTCAGAAAATTCATGCAGCTCCAGGAAGGCTTTCAGAATTTGAATATTCATATCATCTCTATGGAAAAGGAAATCCGTGAGTTATATTACATGACAGATAGGAGCTTTGGGCCAGGCGAACGGTGCAGTGCAGGCACACGGCAGTCTTGCTTGTACCTCTCTCCCAGGAAGTCACCTATAGCGGTCTTGTTCAGTCCTTCCTCTTTGTACAGAAACTCCGCCACTGGCAGGGGGCTCCACTCCAGGATCTTGTTATCCACCAGGTACTGAACACCCTGGATGGGAACACAATAGATAAAGAAAGAGCACCGGCAACGGGGGTTAAACGAATGGGCCCTGGAATTCAGCTGGCAGGGGTCCAGCACAAATACGAATCTAGGATAATGTTTGCTGAGATGCCCAGCCTGCCTGTCAAGCTCTTCAGGGGCTTGATGAGCAAGGAAATGGGGCTTGATGTACGACAGAAACACAACTCTTACAGGAAAGCAGAAGAGAAATAGGGAGTGAAAATAAATGATAACTTCCCAAATTCGATTACTAATATAATATTGATGATATTTTTTTACAGTTAGAGGTTATGGGGAAGTTAAAAGCTCTGAGTTTGGTCTAGCAGGTGTTACCCATTTTTTACAGTAGAAATTTACAAAAATGACAAAATATGTACATTGCTACTTATAAGGCCAAGAAAATACTAATTATCTGTATAATATTAGTCTGATGAAAATTTTTCCAGATACTTTTTTTGTTTTTATGAATAACAAAATAAGTCACTTAAGAATATCGCTTCAGCGTGTCTATTTAAAGTCCTCCTTGCTTAACCTAATTTATTCACACTGAAAAAGTTGTGGCTTTTTTTTTTTTTAAAGTTTTTTTAGTCGCAACTTCTTCTTTGCGAAAGGAAGTCCAACAGAGGCTTTTTTTTTCCGTCTCTGGCGTGCCTGTGAGGTATGTTGAAAGGGTTACAGGTAGCAGAAGGGGGCCGAAACCCCACAAACCAGCAGTCACACTCTTCTTGCTTCTCCCACGCTGGTCTCCAAGCTGAAGCGAGAGACACCATTCACCTGCGCCGAAAACGCCGCAGGATTCAGCACGCGAATCGGAAGCGCCGTCGGTGCAGTGAGCTGCTCTCGGAGCTCCTGGCCACCCTCGAAACCAGACGGAGGGTCAACGCATAGTGAAAGTCACTTTCTGAGCTTTCCCCAAGTGCTGCAATATCTGCTGCGCTACGCTAATGTCAAAAAAGCAGAGTCTCCAGACCGAGCATGTGCGGGCCGAGATATCGCCAGGAGAAAAGACCCACCCCTCCAGGTAGGGACATATCCTACAGTACGTAAAATGGCCAGTCTGAACAGGACTATGATAGACACTTACAGCAAATTTCCAATGACTATGCCCATCATGTGTACAATTTGTTAGTAAATAGTTAATAATTTTATCCTTTATTGTGGGGAAATTCTTTTATACGCCTCCCTCAACTTGCTCTTTGTAGGGCAAGCTGTCTGCAAGGGGCAGCCGCCTGTTGGGGCGCCCAGGGAGTCGGGGGTGGAGGGCCTCGCTCAAGGAGCCGCAGACGTGCTGAGGCTGGGCTTGAACCGGCGACCTTCTGATTACAGGCACACGCTGCCCCTAGTTAATAGTTAATTGTTGCACAACCGGGCTGTAGTACGTCTGTTGTCTTTTTCTTGGTTTTTGCATAATGTTTCTGCATGCTAATTTTCTGATATATGCAAATGGGTTTCATTTATCATCTATCCATCCATCTATCTATCAAAAGCACCGTAAGAGCTGAAAGTTCCCACCAGAAATATTGAACTCAACGGCTTCCCATTTGCTGGTTATTCCGACAAGTTGTCAGGGCTCTCCACTCTTTCATTTGACAGCCGCAGAGGTTTATCTGAATTTCGGAGGCTGAGCTCCTGTCATCACAACAAAGGTCTTAATCCCATCAACAGGGTTAGTCCTGTTCACTAATCTTCAGGTGACAGCGGTCCTGCACTGAGCATGCTCAGTGCGGCAAAGATTCCACGGACGTTGCCGCTTCCTCGAAATGACATCCTGACGATACCGCAGAGCCTGTCACTCACTGGATCGATCCACGTCAATGTGTGCTACGAAAACAATCGATAAAATAATAAATCTATAGTAAGATAAAAAGCAAGGTCACCATTCCACTTCCAGAGTTATGTCCCATGTTTTTGGGCCTTTGGAGAAAATCCTAACCAGGGCAAAGAAAAGTCGAACAACAGGATGTAGTGTGCACATGCTACCAGAGAGTTTGAGAAATTGAGACGGCCGGTTCACAGCATGGTGGTCAGGTACACGAACACACTGTTAAAAAATCGACAGCGAGACGGCAGATCAGACAAGGTACTTGTAAGTTTCCTGAATAAAACCATTTTTCATGAGCTGTTTCGCTCAATATCCCATAGTCTCGCCAGATCTCAGCCTTTTGGAAAATGCACTGGTACAGGCATCAATAAATATTAAAAAATTTGACATATCTTATGTGTCCAAAATAAAAGAAATGTTACAATGCAGACCTGAGGTTTTGTGCTTAGACCCACACCTGAATATATCGTCGTGGAAGGAAAACACAGCTCAACTGTATTGGAAGAATGCAATCGTCACCGCAAATATTGTTCAGTGATGTTTATATGAGATAAAAACGATTTATTCTCACCCACTGATCATATATCACAATGTATAATAATTATTTTTTGCTTTTTCTTAATTTGTTCTATTTTGCTCTTCAGGGCCACCGTACATAACCAAGCAGACTGTTATGGCTGAATGCCCATTGGCTGCAGCTGATATGTATGACACACAGCTTCGTTCCCTGGTGACTGTTGTGCGATTATAGGTCAAAATGGTGGGAAAGTGACACATTATAAGTAAGACACTTGCTCTCAAAAAAAGAGTGAGGACACAGATGAAAGCTGTATTGCTGCTATTCTCAACATGGGTCCATGTGAATTCACCTTTTTGGGGTCCATGTTGAACTTCTTCTTGCCACTTGCAAACTGCTTATTCCTCTCGTTGACCTTGCTGTAGACGAAGAGAGCAGAAGAATGAGAGAAAAGCCACACGCAAACCTCGATCTGATTCTGAGGGTTTCTGGGCAAATGGCTGTTAGTTCCTGCATAATGTATAATCCTACAAACGTGATCCGACGCACCTTAAGTAATAGACAGAATCAGGCATATTGTTAAGACTGAATCTCCTATTTCCCCACCTATAAGACAGATCAAAGTTTTTCCTCTAGGACTTACAGATGAAAATGAATAAAATAGTTATAGAATTAGGTGATCAGTGGTCATTGCTGAAGCCAAGACGAACTGTGTCCCCGTGCACTTAACCCATATGTGACTGCAGGGGGCAGCTAATTCATTCACGTACGCTTCCCTACTCATTAAGCTACCACTGCCAAACTGGGGTTAGGGTTAGCTGCCATTTGTTCTAACGTGAAACAATATAGCTATAGGAGCAACTCACTTCTCCTCTGCCTCCTCGAAATCTTGTATTTCTGCCATGACATTTTCAATCTCCGACTTCAGCCTCTGCAAAAGAAGAAGCGGCGGACAGCCGTTCGGCGGATGAGAATGACGCCACCATTCTCCCGTAAATGAATAGTGCTCTATGAATTGACCCTCAACCTCGATTATGTCATCATCTCACAGTGTAAGGCTCATACTGCATCACAGGATGACGCAGGCCCCCAAGTGTCCGACCCTTTAGCTGCAAAGACGTGCGCCAAAAATACCTCTATGTCAAGCAAGAGTTCATTTTTATGCATTCTCAGGTTTTCAATTTCCAGTCTCTCCAGGGGACTGAAGTCTTCCGAAACTGTGGAAGAAAAAGCACAGTAATGTAGATTTTGACCGAGGCAGACATTTCAAGTCCAGAAAGTTCCATGCCTTCATGCAGGTTGTTTCAACCAACCAGTTGACTATAAAGAGTCACAATCACATTGTACTCAACTGGTTGGTTGGAACAAAATCCTGGTTTGGATTTTTACTTTCTGGACCTGAAATGCCTGCCTCTGAATTTTAACAGCCATAATTGGTGGCACGAGTTTGTCTGTGTGAGTTTTATAGCACATTGTATTTCAGAACAGTATTTATAAGTGTGAACTAAGTGGTACATTTCCGGCCATATGTCAAACGTGTAATATGTGCATATTTACCACACGCTCAGTGTTACTAATGAAGGCTTTAACCATCCTGATCATTACAATATGTGGTAGCGCTTGATACTAAATCTACCTTCAAAATGCCTTTATGATGCATTCATAGAACAGCCATAAACAGCATGCAAGTATACTCTAACATTCTAACATACTTTAACAGCTGTAGAATACACTAACAACAAACATTATATGATTAACATAATCATATGACCATAAAATGTTCGTTATTAATGTATTTTAATGCTCGTAAGGCATGTTAAGATGTTACAATATGCTTACATTCTGCTTATGAATGTCCTGTGAATGTTCTATGAATGCATTTTGAAGGTGCAGTTAATGTAAAACATTATGCAATATATAGGTCACCTCAGAGTCTATCACACTGAAGGCAGCTTAAACATCTAGCCAGCTTCCTATGCCTTTCACCTGAAGTTAACTTCAAGCCGTTGTAAAGAACCTGTGTCCAACAAACAATGCACACATTTTCGCAGGAACAAAAACACAGAATACATCAGATGACTTCTCAGGTCAGTGTAATATACATTTAAGCGCTTCTGCTTTTAGTCTGGTTTTCGAGTTACTGGGAAGCTAGTTTGTGAACCTTATATGTGCATGACGTGGTGCTCAGACGAAGATTAGTGCACATGCTCAGATACGCATTAGTCACACAAGTCGAGGTTTGATGCTGATATTCTTTCCAAATGACCTCGGGTCCAGTCATACCGAAAAAGCAGGAGACCTAGCCTAAACACATCCCCCATTGCTGTCTGTGCCAGTCATTCTGAAACTGTTTTTTAGGTGACTGTATAGAAAATAAATACATTTTAAGATGCCTGGCGGAGATCAATCGAAGAGGCTTTCTGTGAAGAGGTTTCCTGGATTTCAAAATTCAGTTTAGCGGCTTGCCCCACCTATGTCAACATCTGGCATTCACACCAAACTTTACCGAACTCTGGCACCGTGGGAGAACATCACGATTTGTCGAATGTGACCATATCGGAATGCAAGCGCAGATCAAATGACCTCCACACATCAGCATAAAAGAGTGAGGAACTTATGGAGATCCCCTTCTCATGCTAATTAAGGACACTAGTCTGCATTGTATCTCATCAAGCTAGAAATACTTCTTTTGCGCATTTAGCTACACCTCTGTCACTCTATCTCTCTCCATCATTTGATATGCAACATTATCCTATTGATGCTATTCCATATAATATTTATAGGCGTACAATTTAGTACCAAAAGATGAAACTAAAAATAAAGTATCGTGGTAGGTGTTGGGCCATCACTGGACACCAGAAAGCTCCAAAGTGTTGGAGGTTTGTGATACTGCTGTTCGATAAAAACCCATAAATCAGCCATAGCTCCCAACTAAACAAAACTGGCCCTTCCTTCTGTTGATTAGCCCTAAAAAAAGTGTGGGGCAGAAGTGGACAGATCAGCGTGCAGGCACTGATCCAGCGTGCAGGCACTGAACCAGCGTGCAGGCACTGAACCAGCGTGCAGGCACTGATCCAGCGTGCAGGCACTGAACCAGCGTGCAGACACTGATCCAGCGTGCAGGCACTGAACCAGCGTGCAGACACTGATCCAGCGTGCAGGCACTGAACCAGTGTGCAGGCACTGATCCAGCGTGCAGGCACTGAACCAGCGTGCAGACACTGATTCAGCGTGCAGGCACTGAACCAGCCTGCAGACACTGAACCAGTGTGCAGGCACTGATCTAGCGTGCAGGCACTGAACCAGCGTACAGGTATTGATCTAGCGTGCAGGT
>JAABNY020000095.1:5111270-5122882 GCA_015164015.2 Brevimyrus niger | reverse complement strand
TACAGGCACTGATCTAGCGTGCAGGTACTGATCTAGCGTGCAGGTACTGAACCAGCGTACAGGCACTGATCTAGCGTTCAGGTACTGATCCAGCGTGCAGGTACTGAACCAGTGTGCAGACACTGATCCAGCGTGCAGGCACTGAACCAGTGTGCAGGCACTGATCCAGCGTGCAGACACTGATCCAGTGTGCAGGCACTGAACCAGCGTGCAGACACTGATCCAGTGTGCAGGCACTGAACCAGCGTGCAGACACTGATTCAGCGTGCAGGCACTGAACCAGTGTGCAGGCACTGATCTAGCGTGCAGGCACTGAACCAGCGTACAGGTATTGATCTAGCGTGCAGGTACTGATCTAGCGTGCAGGTACTGAACCAACGTACAGGCACTGATCTAGCATGCAGGTACTGATCCAGCGTGCAGGTACTGAACCAGCGTACAGGCACTGATCTAGCGTACAGGCACTGATCTAGCGTGCAGGTACTGATCTAGCGTGCAGGTACTGAACCAGCGTACAGGCACTGATCTAGCGTGCAGGTACTGATCCAGCGTGCAGGCACTGATCCAGAGTCCCTCATCAGCATCCCGTTTTTTTTCACCCCAGCTGATTATGTTGTTTCTCCTTACCCACTGTCTGCAGTGAAGCACCAGCAAATTGAGCAGATTACAATCACGCAAGGTGATAGCTAATACAATAGGCAACTATCCTACCTAAAATTCCAGAGCCTGCACTGGAAGCCCTCCTCACCACACTGTAAGGAATTCTCTAGCAGACACAGCTTATATGAAAACATCTAACCACTTCTGCTCTCAATGGTGACATTCAACCACATCACACACTGCATGAAGGCATGGAATATACGCACAGGGCACGTCATTCTCCGTTGTAGCCTTGCTCACCGTCATTAACTCTAAATGTACTATTGTGGGTAGGATTCTCTGCCTAATTATACATATAAACATTTCGCATTACCAACATAACAAGTTTGTCATTTTACAGGCCTGATGCGATAATGCACATTTGCGCTGCTGTAATATTTAAAAGAGATGTTTAAAAACTGCTTTAACAATGCGTCAGGGGTGTGGTGAATGAACACCTAAACTACGAAGTCTTATGAATCGGAGTAAATTACTGTGTCGTGATTATAAAGGTGGGTTAAGTGATGTCTCCCTTGGCAGTTTTAAAGCATTTCTCAGGGATAATAATGTATTTTGATTTCCGCGAGTAAATATAACGTAACATAAACGATTCGCCATAGTCTTTTCCCGTGTGTTAAACCGCAGCCTTATCATAATAAATAATATAGGCGTATTTCAAATGAGATTATTAGCAAAAAGGTTTAAAACGAAAGCTTACGCAAATCGGGTTCCTGTTGATTGCGGTATTCATTCAACTAGAAATCCGGGAGTTAAAAACCAGTCTGATTCATAAACAAGGGCTTTGCAGACACACCGACAGAATACCTTATACGCCTGATATCTGACAC
Organism: Brevimyrus niger; assembly: GCA_015164015.2. Classification (NCBI taxonomy): domain Eukaryota; kingdom Metazoa; phylum Chordata; class Actinopteri; order Osteoglossiformes; family Mormyridae; genus Brevimyrus; species Brevimyrus niger. The sequence goes on along the minus strand of JAABNY020000095.1, from coordinate 5,121,395 downwards.
GGCGGCTGTGTGTGACAGAGGAGATAGAGGCCCCCACTGTCTCCCTCTGTGCACTTCGGGCCCCCAGAATTAAGAAAAAGTGCTTAGGCAATGATTTCACAATTAACTGCATCATAAATTAGGTCAGACTGGGGTGAAACGAAATGTCGATAGCTTTGGGCAAAAGTGCTTCAGAATTACTCTCTGAGCCACAATAAATGGGCATTGGGCCGTGAATAAACAGTAAAGTTAAATGTCATTTTAGCAGCAGACTCGGCATGACCTAGCATTGCTCTTAACACCCAGCAACGCCCAACCGCTGCCATCGCCTCCCTCTCCATCAAACAACTGAATTAATTAATTAAAAGGTCTAAATTAAATGACACGTTACAATAATGATTAAACTCTCAGATGACATGTCTATATATTATGTAAAGGACACCACCTAAAAACGACATATGCATTTATGACTTCTCGTACAGACTCGACAGAGCACTGAATAACTTTTTTTGTTTGTTTCCAATATTACGTATTCTACTTATATGCCATTTCAAGTGATGATACATCATTAAATTGGCAAGCTCTTCAGTATTGTAAGATGCGAACTATCGGAGGCGTAACATATCAAATGTCATTATTATTATTAAAAACACTCAGATCGGTTTTTCAGTTAACTCCAAAATCTCCGAAACCTGCTCAAGTTTTGTGCATGTATTGCTGAAACCACTGAGCTATTATTTACAATTAACCTACGCATCAGTCATAAGGTTAATGTTTTTTGCGTGCCAGTATTCGCCCGATTATTTTGTGTATTAATCGATTATGCACATTTGAACTATTTAACAATATTGTAGTCCACACACCCAAAAGCAATAAACAGCTATTTTGGAGGGTTTGGGTTATTCTTAACCTACATTCACAAGGACACAATATACCGTTGAAGAAGAAAATTACTCAAACCATTATATGTAAAGCCCACTGACAGTCTGCTGAAATTATGGAAAGGTACAATAATGCAGACACTCACCCTGTTGGACGTAGTCTGTCATTGATGCTCAGTACTTGATATAGTGTCACTCTGCTGGTGTTATTAAATAAAATAACCGAGATAAACGATTATTGTTTAAACGACGGGACTTCCTTCAGCAGGCTGCGCAGCTCTGGCACGAAGGTCCGATTTCAGAAATAGTCTGTCATCATGTATAGGACCGCATGGACATCGGCTTCCGCAAAATGGAGCTAGCAAAGCCCTGCAGACTTTTTCCCTTCTTCTTTTGCAATGTACGCACCTCCCCAACCCCTATAGTCTTTGGGCACACAAGTGTCGCGGAATATTTCATTATTTAATCATTTACCATTGTCATCAATATTGCCAGACGTTGATCGATCAGCGTGACAAGGAGATTGAACAGAAAATAACAAGACTGCATAGATCAACGTTGCTATTCATAATAATAGCATATTTAAGGGGAAAACGTTTTCCATACATTCTTAATTACATTCTGAATCGCTTTTCATGGCCATAGTTTAAGTTTTTGTTCGCCTGTATAGCTTCAGAGTAAGCGCACAGGTGTGAAATTTCGTGGTGTAATTATTATACAAACACAAAAAAAACTCTGTAGGCCTAAAAACAAGTCGTAATTATAATATTAAATAACATACGTAATTAATAATAATGATAGTAATATACTACGTAACTTACGTCTTACAAGTAACACAAGTGTTCTCCACGATAGTTTCGTGACTGAGAGAAGTTCCTTCAAATTGCCACAGGGTGAATCGTTTCAATATTATATGATCTGGCGCCATCTCGTGGCGATGCACGTGCATTACATCTCTATGTAAAACTGGCTGACGAATGATAAAGTGCGTTCCGGCAAAGCGCGAGTCGTATTAATTCATCCGCTTAAATATTTGAGTGGGAAGTACAAGTGCAGGCATCATAGGACACGGGACGTTCCTGGGCGCGTTTGACAACCTGTTAGAGCCAGTCGCGAAAATAGAAAAAAAAGAAGCAAAAGAAAAAAAAACTTGGCGGGGAGGGGGGCGTATGGGGCACAGAAAACGCGTTTCCTCCCCGGCGGGATCGCAGTTCTGCTTTCCGTCAGTCCCGCGCAGCTGCTGAATACGAGAAGATGCAAGCTATTAAATGCGTGGTGGTGGGTGATGGGTAAGTCTCCTAAGATCAACTGCTTAATCGTTTATTTATTTGGGAACACTTTACTTGAAGGGACTTGAATAACTTGGTAGCTCGGTTACTACACATCATAAACAAATACTGTAAGTAGATAAGATACATGAACCGTTATGACTTATTAACGAGCAATGGGATTAGCACGTAACTAATACATATATTTTTTGTAACACTTAGGTTTTTTTTTTTTTACTAATTAATGCATTAAGTGAGAGTGTACTACTACTGCATTATTTGTGTGAAGTGTTGCCATTTATTTTAGTTCAGCTAAATGTGTACTTGTTGATGTATCAGCCCTTTCTTGAAAATGTTTAAATTGTTGGAATAATCGATACATTATTAGCAACACAATTTTGAATATTTAAAGAAGTGCTAGGGGGTTTGTTTTCTTTTCATTTATTTACTCAAATGCATGCTTTAAAGCAGGGGTGACCAATCTTATCCAGAAAGGGCTGGTGTGTGTGCAGGTTTTTGGGATAACCCGTAGGTCAGCTGTTCGATCCCAGGTGTGGGGACTCTTCAGCCGTCCCTAATGGATTCTTCAATTGAAACCATAAGACAAAGAGTTTGAACAACCTTGTTGATCTGCATGAGCCACCGGTCAAACTTAAGCCAGATCTTCTGTCGATCTGCCAGGAAGTACTGTAACAGACATATAAAAGCAGCTAAAAATAGAGTTTAATAATATATTTACAACTCTGAAAGGGGAAAATGCTACAGTTTCAGTTGAGGGAATTTTGTCCATGACTTTTAGATGGAAGAATCTTTGCACCTGCATAGATATTTATACAGAAGGGAAAGAATCTAGAGTTGCAGCTGGCCTTTCAGGCAATGGGTTGTGATCATGCGGTTTTTGCCAAATGCCCCATACCTGGGTATCTTGGGGACACTTTCCCAGACCCCATCTGATTTTATGTGTCACCTGCAGGTTCTGTTCCAAACTTCTGTGTGATTCTGGAGTGAGATTCTTCCTTTCGTTTACAGTCGGATCATCTTGCCGTGTGAACATTCTGTCCATCAAAGCTCCCGTTTTGGAAAGTTTCAGAAGCTTAGTGTTACCCGAAAATGGTCCTTGTTATTATGTGACTTTTTTCTTAAAACTGTAGAGCAGGGGTGGCCAATCTTATCCACAAAGGGCCGCTGTGTATGTGGGTTTTCGCCGCAGCCACCTAATTAGATTGCTAATAGAGGACTGATTGGCTGAAGAGTCCTCACACCTGGGTTTGAACAGCTGACCTGAAGGTTATCCCAAAAACCTGCATACACACCGGCCCTTTGCGGATAAGATTGACCACCCCTGCTGTAGAGTATGTCTTTACCGGTGGCTTCCATCAGGTACTGTTACACAGATGACATTTTATATCTGATTATTGTTGCCTCTGTGCTTTCCCAGTGTGGGTAAGCAAAATGAAGTGTTTGATTTCTAATAAACTCATCCACCCAATAAGCTTGATCATAACAGCTTAGTCCAGGGTTATTCAAATCACGGTCCTGGAGGAGATAAAGGCTTGAATCAGTTTTTCAGCATCTGGCAAGGTGAGAGTAGGACGGAGTTTTGCAGTATTACTGAGATGGTGGGATGAAGTCTTGCAGAGATGTTTAACATGAGCTTCGAGAGTTAGTTGAGGATCAAATCTAACAGCAAGGTTGATGGCTGATGAGGCGAGGGAAATGTAGTGACCGGAGACTGTAATGCTCCACACACTGATCTCCTCAAGACAGATGCTGAGTCTCGATGGCATTGATGGTGATGATGAAGATGACGCAGAGGAGTATTTATCAGTTTTTTTGTAAAGCTGTGTGTCATCAGCATAGCAGTGAAGTGAGATTCCATAGCGACTAATGATTTGGCCGAGAGGGACCATGTATAAAGTGAAAACGATGGGGCCCGGAACTGACCCCTGGGGGACTCCGCAGGTCACAGTGTGGGTCTGGGCCCTTGCTTTTCCAAGGGAAATGTACTCTGTACTGTCTGCAAGATAAGATTGAAACCAAGACCAGGCAGTGTCAGTTAGTCCAATGGTGTGATGTAACTGATTGAGGAGTATATCATGTCAATGGTGTCGAACACAGCAGATAAATCAAGAAGAACAAGTAGACATTATAACAGTATAATCATTTAATGTTTGTTATTAATGTATATTGAAGCTGTTAAGGGATGTTGGGATGTTAAAGTACTTGCATGCTGCTTATGAATGTTTTATGAATGCACTATGAAGGTGCACTTAGTTTATTTAACGCTTTATATTAAGGCTTGCATGCGAGGCTTTTTAGCGTGGTTTGCTCTTTTAATAATCTCCACTCTGGCGGTGGTGAATTGAGCTGACTGTGTTGCCGGTAGACATGCTGAAGCATGTTGGTTGTGCTATTTCTGTATGTTACCAGTCTTTTACGATGTTTGCGCGCAGTTTTTGTCTTGTCTGTCCTTCTCTCGCCATTTTCGTTTGTGATTAATGGAAAGTCAAAATGCTGCCAGACTGTCGATTTGAGATCGGGGGGTGTGTCCTCAGTTTGAAATTTGCTCGCCATCAGAATTGATTTTCAACCGTTTTGCGATTCAGCTTTCATGCATATTAGAGGTTGTTCTCTAAGTTTTAGAATAATTGTAAAGACATCAAAATTATAAAATAACGTGGAATCATGCACTGATTAAAAAAGTATTTAACAAAAAAAAAAATATTGTCGGGGCGGCAGCTCTGTGGGTCAACCCGTACAAAAACCTGGGTTTGCAGAATGATGCCACCATTGGGCCCTTGAGCAAATCATCTCTAACACAGAGTAACATCTAACAACTCAGGAAATGAACAAAGGCAGGCACTTAAATACAATGATAAACAAAAGAGGACTCGCAAAAGACAGGTGTGGATAAAAAACAACCAATCAATAGAGGTAAGACACCTAACACTGATGAATACAGAGCTAAGGAACTTGCAAGACCTGAAACTAAGGAAACACAGGGAAATACTCCACTAGGAGAAAAGTCAAGATACGAGTAAATAAGAACATAAGCAAGGCAGGGGCAGAGAACCATAAAGAAGACTAATTAAACACAGGAATAAACAAGATTAAACAAAGGATAAACCAAAATGGGGAAGCTAAGAACTAAACACAGGTACTAAACAGAAAACCAGTAAACAGACAAAACGGGTGAAGATGGCCTCAAACCCACAACTGCAGGGTTGCAGTCTCTGTGCCACACGCTGAGCCCAGTGAGCCCCATGGCATTCCAGGGAGTAGTGGATACACACAAGGGTCTGGTACAAAGACAGGAGAGAACAGGATGGCCAGCAACACCTGCTGGCCAACTGCGGAAGTGACATGAAAGGCAGGGAAGGACAGGTGCTGACCCTGACATTGTACTGTCTCCTTTGTGGCAGTTTCGTGAGGATGTTTTTTTTTTTTTACATGGTTAATTTCATTGACAAAGCTTCAAAATTGATTAAGTTCATTAGTGCAGTGTTTCATATTAGCAATGTGTCATTACTAAAACAGTTAAATCTGGCGTTAAAGGCAGCCTGCTTAACCCTACCCCCATGCCATAACAGCTTTAATATTTCCTTCAAGAAATCTGCAGAGAGGTTAGTGGAAGACCAAACTGTGTGTATATATAAAAAAATTAAGGGAAATTTTCCAAAGAAAAGCAGCGTTCCATTTTCAGCCAGGATGAGACACAATTTGTCCCATATTCCTTCAGCTTGACAGAGGAAACCCTAATTACTGATGTTTGTAACTGCAAGCACTTGCATCCTGTGTGTTCTAGTGAATAGCACTGCTTTAATTGGTGAAATAATTTTGTTGTATTTCCAGTTCAGTTTGCACAGGTTTTCGTGTTCACAGTACACAGCACCAGCCTATTGCGTATCGCATATTTCTTCCATGATGAAGAGTAGCATGCAACACTCATAGGCGGTTGGGTCATAATAAACTACCATATGATTGGTCGGAATTGAGTTTCTGTGATGTGAAATGGCCCATTATGGACAGAACTGCGTTTGTCCGCCACAGTTCAGTGGCCCACTTGCTGCAACTGTTACACTGCCTACTGTTATGTCTCAGAAAGTGTTAGTCATACTGCAAATGAGAAATATATATTTTTTAGGTATTTATAGAATATAAATTAAATTGATATTAAGAAATGAAATACAGTTACGGCCTAATTTCTGGGAAAATTGTGCAATTTGTCATGTAAGTCGAATGTACAATAATAATTATAATATTATACTGACCCCGCTGGGGAAATTCTTTTTTCCTACCCCGTCTTGTGCTTCAAGACACACACACATACACATGTAGGTGAGAGCGAGCTTGGCGGTGAAGGGCAGCCACCTTCAGTAGTGCCCATGGAGCTGGGGGTTAAGGGCCTTGCTCAAGGGGTACAAGACATGACTATTCTGCCTCAGACTTGAACCCACGACAGTAAAAGGGGAGTATGAATTAGCAGTCATCCACTCAGCCCATCAAGCCACACAGCAGCCATGGGAACAGGAAAGTACACTAGGAGCCAAAGACACCGAGATGACCGGCAACATCTGCTGGCCACCTGGGGAACTGACATGACAAAGGCGCCATTCCTGATCGACACTCTTTTTCAAAGCCTTGTTCTCAAATGTGAAGTTATAGTCCCTTTTTTTGTCTCTCTCTCCCCCCCACCTCCATTCTCGCTTATTTACTGTTGCACTGTATTGAAAAACTTGCCTTGAATTTTATATGATGGCAAACCATGTAAAAAATCTAGGGTGGTTTGCAAAATGGGATGTTGCATATACTGTAAGGAAGTGAGGAAACGTGGAACAGAGTTTAAGAAAACATAGGCAAGGCCAAAGCCAGTATAACTAATAATGTGTCATTTCTGGTGCTGGTACAGCTTTATTTTAATTGCCGTTTGATTTTTACCAGAAGCTAGCCAGAAAAACATGTCAAATTCCATCGAGAACAGTGGCCATTTATTAAAAACGGGAAGTGTCTGCGGCCTTCCTCCTTGAACAAACTGACATGCAGAGTAATTATGTGCATGAAGCAACACAAAGGTAGTACTCACAAAGAAGGATGTGGGGTTGGTTTCAACATTGGTAGAGACCAAATCAGCTCTGAAGCCCCCTGCCCCCTAAACACACACACTACTTCAAACAGTGTTAATACTGACGTGTCCCTACAATTCACACTTAAATTTACACCCTCGTTGACGGCAAGGTAAATGGCCAGGGGCAATAGGTAGTAATTCGCCAGATGTAGACTGGTGGACGTTTTAAGATGGCATGAAGAATAGCTCTGCGTGTTTCATTTCCAGATTGTTTGTTCCAAATTTTTATTCTCGGCGTTAAAACAAGGTTAGTTCCTTCTTCTTAGGAGATAACAATAGTTCCCCTTTCGCTCCTGACGCTGGCCGGCCTACCTGGAAGCTGCGGCATGAACCGTGGATGTTCTGAACGTCACGAGTGGGGAGATATTGCAATCTGAGGGCAGCACTAGACATGCCTGTAGGGCCACAGTGCAGATTGGCCCATATACACACCCTAACCACTATACAATACTTATGGAAAGTTGACCTGTCACCATACTGTAATTTCGCAACCTGACCTAATTCAATCCCTGACATGTTTGCTGGCGCCCAGCTTGGGCCATGAGTGCTTCTCATACCACAGTAGCTTTATCCCACAGTAAACGGATGGCATCCTCTTCTGTCGGGGCCGTGTTTGATTAAGTGGGTGTGTCGTTACTGCTTAGGCTCTGATGAGGCATGCGTTTGGTTCTCTGAGCCTGGAGGCTCATACTGATGTACTACTGCATGTTTTTATTTGGAATGGCACTATAGTTACCATGAGAGGCAATGTTTGACTAATCGGTTCGCTCTGCACTAACTTCAAATACATGAAGTTTTGAAAATACGAATATGCTGCATTACGATCAGCGGGCAGCTCTCCAAGGTCAACGTCATATTCAGTTTACAAGGGTCCCAGGTCACGCCAATTTTGATACTGTTTTGTATGAGCACAGTATTCATTGCATGCTGCACCTTTTGGTGCTGTGATGCTTAGGCTGAACTGGGTAGGATATAATTGTTCATTCGAGGAAGTAGTGAATTTTTCCTGGGGAAGATTTTTTTTTTTAATATTTTCTTCAGTCGGGTGAAGAAATTTGCCTAATTCTGGGATCATGTGACAATGATGTCACTATGGTAACATGCTCCTGAGTTCGGGGGTGTCAGAAGGAGCTTTACTAACAAAAACCAAAGCCTTTCTGTTCTTTTTTTTTTTTTTTCTTAAGTTGACAAAATTTGAAAAGTTTTCTATGATGGAAATTAGCCACTTGGTTTGTGTTACCATGTCATTGTAACATCTGCTAACACTTTACTTGGAACTACAAATAATGTAGTAGTACACTGTTACTTAATGTATTATTAACCAGAAACTAAGTGTTAGTTATATACTGTACCTGTTTGTTCATCATTAATCAATCATAAGCATTTGTTTATGATTTTGAACTGTAGCAGTTGTACCTCCTCAAGTAGAGTGTTGCCTAAAATCTCTCTCTGAATGTTGTAAAAATGCCTTGAGCATTACATTCCTGTTCTCCTGTCTTGACCTGTTTGCCTCTCCGACTTAAACAAGGAATGTTATAACTTTTAGGTAAAGAAAAACCATGGACGCATGTACTTGTGCTCATATACCTCAGTGTTTCTCAAACCAGTTCTCGGGGAGCCCCAGACGGTCCATGTTTTCAGCATGAACAATAACTGTCTGGCAGGGAGCTGAGAGGGAGCAAGAATGTGGACCGTCTGGGGACCGAAGACCGGCTTGAGAAACACTGATGTACAGGACTAAGCAATGGTGGTTTTTTCATTGATTTCTGGGGGTCGAAAGTTAGCCTCCATCATCAAACTGTTCATGCCCCGAGACCCAGTACAAGGAGACCTTAAATCCTTGAAAGCGTCGAAGATCGCGTCTGGCTACATAGTGATCCATTTTTGAAGAGACGGAAAATTCCTACTGATGTACGTGGAAGGACGTTCACGTCAAGCGGTGTGCTTCTCAAAAATGATGCCTGTCATCTGGTAGATGCGTTTTTTGTTTCAACGCCTGCTCATCTCCCTCAGACCTCTTATGTAATGCAGGGTCGCAAGAAGTTCATGCTACGGGGAATGAGGCAGGGCGTACCGTCTGTGGGGTGCCTGTACACCTCCACACAAAGGTCAGTTTACAGACAGTAATCCACATGTCATGGATGTGTATTGTAGGAAGAAACCAGTTCCAATATGGGGGGGGGGGTGCAAATTCCGCACATCAATGCAGATCTGCGTAGTACTCACAGGTGTGAGGGTGCAGCGCTAGAGTCCCTCCCCTAACCCCCCCAAGGTATTTTTTCAGTATTTTCCTTGACTGCCTTTTCCCTGAGGTTTACCGTCGGCTTCCGAAGAATGCAGTTCCTTTTTTTTGCTGCCAGACTTCTTCTGTGAGAACAAACGTGCGTTCTTCTTCTGCGATTAACCGATTCTTCCCCGGTGGATGTCTCGTAAGGCTGATATAAACATTAATAAATACACTGCTCTAGCTGGATGCGCGATAGGTGCGTGTTCACCAGCACACTGTGAATAAACATACCCCGAGATGTGTGTGTGTTGGCCAGATATACTTTACCGAATGTCCCCACAACGCGATGAATGCCCATTTTTTTGACCTGATTCCCGTATGGGGAAACTCAATTTCCAAAAAAGCTGTGACTGCTATCGAAAAACTTAAAATGCAAACGTTCTTGTATTGTGTTTGGTTACTTATTGTTAAGGTTAGGGCTGGGTAGGGGTTAACGATGTCAAGGTTGGAATTAGCGTTATGGCCATGGAAATGAATGGAGAGTCCCCACAAAGATATGATTACAAACGTGTGTGTGTGTGTGTGTGTGTGTGTGCGAACAGGTTTACCTATCCTTATGGGGACACAATGTCCCCATAACGTGAT
>JAABNY020000095.1:5091979-5111170 GCA_015164015.2 Brevimyrus niger | reverse complement strand
TATGTTTACCCTACATGTGTGTGTGTGTGTGTGTGTGTGTGTGTGTGTGTGTGTGTGTGTGTGTGTGTGTGTGTGTGCACCTGCCATTCGCGCATCTGAGCCGCCCTGGCACTCCTGTGTGTTTTCAGCGCCGTGGGGAAGACCTGCCTGCTCATCAGCTACACCACCAATGCATTCCCCGGCGAGTACATCCCCACCGTGTGAGTACAGCCTTTTCTCCAGCCCGTTGCGTTTCGGAACGCCTGCCGGAACCGACGGGAGGAGCGAGGCTACCGGGCCGGTGGTGCCGGCGCCTCGTTCCTTCCCGTCGGGACGCGGCGGACGGGCACTGATGGTGCATAGAAGACCCCAGGAGAAGAGCTGCCTCTGCGGGTCAGCGCAGAAGCACTGTGGTGGGCGTGGATGATGAATAACGGGAAAAGGGTTAGCTATGTATGTAAGCACAAACAGGGGGCGCTGTTGCCGCACACCTCTGGGCCCGTGGTTCGAGTTTCCGTCCCAGATCTGTGTGTATTTGGAGTCTGCGTGTTCCTCCCCGTGTCGCCGTGGGGTGTCCTCCGGGTTCTCTGGTTCACCCCCAGTCCAAAAATATGTTAACATGAACTGGAGATTACAAATTGCCCATAGCTGTGTGTGTGTTGGGGGGGGGTATGTTCATATTATGTTGTGGGCACCAAATGTTCCCCAACAATGTAATGAAAACCTGTTCTTTGACATTGTGGGGACCGTTTTTCAGCTCTCCTCAAAGTTCTGTGAATACAATCGGAAACCTAAAAATCTAAAAATAAAAAATAAAACCAAAAGTCTCGTATTTTGTTTGGTTACTTATGGTTAGGGCTAGGTAGGGATTAAGGTCATGGAATTTGTGTTGAAATTAGAGTTTTCCCTATAAAAATGAATGGAGAAACCCCAAAAATATATAATTACAAACTTGCATGTGTGTGTGTGGGCGTGTGTGTGTGTGTGTGTGTGTGTGTGTGTGTGTGAATGGTGTGTGAGTGGTTGGTTGTCCCCCCATCCTGGGTTATTCCCCGCCCTGTGCCTGTAGCTTTTAGAATAGGCCCCTAGACCCCCACAACCCTGAACAGGAAAAGCCAGTACAAAAAATCTATGAATGTAACCATAAACATATCTTATTATTCATAAAGGGGAAAAGAGAAAATAGACCCGTGTTTTCAGAAAGGGCTGCATGAATATGCGTGACGCATGCCTCAGCCATAAGTTTCACTTAACGTGAGTAAAAATGTTCAAGTTTCAGTCTGATTAGGTTCTAGCAGTTGGCAGTTAGCTCAGTGAAGGCCAATAATTAAGAGACTATTGGGAGTGAAAGGCAGCTTTGCCACAGCCTGGCCAGATCTGACATTGCCTGCCTCTGGTATACATCTTCTGTGTGATTTCACTGATAAGACGGCCTGTGCTGTATTAATGGGAATACAGAATAGCAGGAGCTATTTGTTCTTCAGGTGAAATTCCCCAGAAGAGCCATGTTTCACTCCCTCCTTCTCGGACACCTTGGATGGCCGTGGATGCTTCTCCTCTTTTTGGGGCCTGACCTCACCCTGTTGTCCATTTTTAGCTTTGATAACTACTCAGCGAACGTCATGGTGGACAGTAAGCCAGTCAACCTGGGACTGTGGGACACAGCGGGACAGGAGGACTACGACAGGCTGAGGCCGCTGTCCTACCCCCAGACGGTAACTATTTCAAACCCCTTCCCCTGTCATTAGAAGGTTGCCCCTCTAATAATTTGCCAGGACACACAGAGCAACACCTCAGCATCATGACAAGGGGAGGAGATTCCGATCCAGGGAGAGCCAATGTGGGTGCAGCTTTTTGGGATGGCCTCTCAAGCAGCCAATAACAGTGCCCCCCCCCCCCCCCAGGTCCCCAGGATTGGAGTTGAAAGCCACTGTTTTATTATTGGCTGATTGAGGGGTCACCCCAAAAATCCAAACCCGCACGGGCTGTCCGTGGATCAGGTACCCCTGGTACAGGACCGTGGCTCTTGGCTTCAGGTAATCCATCCTGATTTTATTTTAGAATTCATTTTAATCACTCTGGCTGAATCTTGCCATTGAAACTAAAAGGGAAGGGAAGAGAAGGAAAATGATTGGTGCCCTTTCCCAGATGCACAGCCCAGTAAAGTCCCACATCTTTATGATTCAAATCGCTGTTATTTGGGTTTACTTGGGTTTCCCTTGCCCTGTTTTTCTTGATACAGATAAACAATTACCGTTAAGTACTGAGGGGTATGAGAGAAGGGCCCCTTCTGGGACCTGAACCAATAACCTTAAGTTTTTCATGTGCATGTCCAGTCATTTACTAGCCTCCTGTTTGGAAACACAAAGACGCCCCCCCCCCTGCGGTTAAGCCCAGTTAAATAATTTTCCATTTGAACATCACCAAAGGTTTGACGTGATAGGTGCCATCTGAGCGCAGCACGTGTGTTGCCGTTAAATCCCTTTCCCTCTGCTGTCCCATCAGGACGTCTTCCTCATCTGCTTCTCCCTGGTGAGCCCGGCCTCCTTCGAGAACGTCAGAGCCAAGGTCAGCACACGTCGCCTGCATGTCTGAGGTCGTACATGATGAGGGTTGAGTGCATGTCAGTGCTCTGATTTGTGCCCTAGCAATGTTTGTGGGAAACTTCCAGCCTAGATGTGTGAGTTATTGCAGCGACTCTACATGGTCGTTCTGGCTGAGGGCCGTGAAATGCAGCTGGAATGATGGTGTCACATGCTTTACTGAAGATAGAGCTGAATTTCAGTATCTGTGACAAAAGATATATGTGTGTGTATGTGTATATATATATATATGTGTATGTATATATGTACACATACACGCACAAATATGTGCACATACACAGACAAACCCACACAGCCGCAGACAAAATTAAGAGACCACTCTATAATTTTAAACAAATCTGCATTTTTTTTAAACTTAATTGAAACCTGGTTCTGCTGGCAGAAGGCTACACCGAGCAGCAGGTTGCTTCCATGTTCAAAATATCTGAAACAGCAGCAGACAAGAATAAGGTGAAGCAGGAGACACTGGGAAGGATCAGAAACCAGCCAGATAAAGGGGGGAAGCGACTTCTTAGTACCAGAGATGACTGTCAGCTTATCCGACAGCTTCTTATGAATCATAGGGTGACATCAGGTGACATTCTAAAGGAACGGGAAACATTAAGTGCAGGTGTGAAGTGCACCGCTAGGACAGTTTGTGTCAAGTTCCTAGAAGCAGGACTGAAGACCCATGGAAGGAAGAAGCCCTTTATTAATGAGAGGCAAGGAAGAGCCAGGCCGGAGTTTGACACAAATAAAAATATATTATTCACAGACGCACACCCACAAATTGAGAAATGAGTGAAACAAAAAAAAATTGTGCTGCGGTCTCTTAATTTTTTTCCATGGCTCTATATATTGCAGAGGCTAAACCAAAAGATAAAAGCTAAAGATACCGTGGCTGTCCAGTAGGTGTCACTGTGCACAAGCAAGCACAGCCCTGGTGTAGTGTTTACCTCCCATTGGGCTGATTCCATGAGGGACACACTCTGTAAGTAAATGCTTACACTGCCTAGTCTGGGGTATAACGTGACACTGAAGCGGCCCCCTGCAGCATCTCTGCAGTTGTTCTGAATACAACAGGAGCACATTGTTTTGTTAAGCTGCGAGTCTAGAAATTCACTGTAAACTTTGCACTAGATTAAAGAGCAACCGTTCCTGGAGCTGATGACCGCACCGCGACCCATGCATGATCTCATAATGATATCAGTCTGCCGACAGGATGCCTGTACACCTCAGTGGATTTGTGCAGTTAGCGACAGTATGCAAAGCCAGGGGGAAAAATGACCGGCTTAAACTCAGCACTGACAGAGCAAAGGATTTGAGGGGACTTTATGAATATCGTGCTGAGTAGGAGGATATGAAATTTAAATGGATTTTGATTATTACATATTAAATTGTCAAAGGAAAACAAACGATTTTATGAAATGGTCACAAGCATCCACTGCAATTAAGGGTGAAGTATGCATTACAGAAAAACGACTGTGACGGAGTAAGAGGAATATGATCGGATAGAAATATAATCAGCTGGTAGTAAAATCCAAATGAACTTTAGTATTCATGACTTTGTATTGTGCTGTGGGCTTGGAAATATCTTTACATTACAGTCGCCGTTGGAAAAGGTCAGCATTAATCTCCATCAGAAAGGCTTGGTGCGCCTCTATTATAGAACACTTACACCCAGAGCTGTCCTCCAGAAATGGTGTTTCAGTTGGAGCATTTGAGAATAAGTTGGGAGTGTGTTTTAACTCTTTACTCAGTTGAAGACCTGTCGGTTCACAGGATAGCCTGTATAACATGAAAAAGCCATTCGGTGGAAACGCGCATTCGTAATACGAATCCTACGTGCTTCATGCAGTCCTGGGAGCTGCCCAGCGGTTCCTGAATCCGCTGATCTGACCCTATTTAAATATAACAGCTCAAAACGGCCAGATGGGTCTCAGTTTCTGAGGTATCTGTTAGTACCAGGCAGCTACCAGCACTGTACACCCAGCTGGCCTACAGATTTAACAGTCTAAAAGTATTAAATTTAGCTGTATTATTATTCATAGTATTAGTATCAGTGATGGTATTATATACATATTGCCCTGTTGCATTATGAAGAAATTGTTAGATCTGTAAATGATATTGTTGTATATACCTAGGAGTGATGCAAAAATTTGATCGTGAAACGATAGTTCAAAGACTAACATGCCAGATTTTGGCAGTAAAATTGTTTCATGTGTAACAGAATCGAGTTTTAATGTGTAATAATGTTCTTGTAATACCATAGCAACGAAAACACGATTCTACAAAAAGGCATAATTGCACCTACAGTCCTTCTGGTACAAGGAGCCTGTAAACACAACACAGATGTTTGTCCAAATTGCATGCAGTTTTAGCTAATGTATGATTTATTTAATCCTTAATGGGAGGGGGTGTTTTTTTTTTCCCTGATGGAGTATTTACCTCAGTGGATGAGCGATCTGAGGCCGTGTCCCGAAGGTCACGGTGTAATTGCATTGCTGTGAACCTGTGGGCGAGGCCCTTGACCCAATCGCTCTGGGGCCCGGCTGACTCTGTTCCCAGACATTTACGTCACATTGAACAAAAACATTTGCCAAATTAATGTAATTTTTAATGCTCATCAGCCTGTGATTGATTGACTTCAAGTGCAACCGAAGGGGTGTATAAAAATAACAATGTGCCAAGATTAACATCTTGTTTCCACCAACACGGTGCTGGTTCTGTTGTTGCTGCGAGGCTGGAACTCTATTGGTGCTTTTTGAGAACCTGTCTGTGTTTCCACCGGTTTCAAAAAAGAACAGAACAGAAATACTATGTAGGCAGAAGTGAAGGTAAATTAAAGGTCAATCCGCCTCATGATCTCTTCGCCACTTGAGTGCCACAATATTTTATTTGCTCAACCTGGGATGTTTATAATTTCTTAAATCTGGCCAGCAAATCCATCCTTTGTTTTTCACAGAATAAAAAAAACCAAAAAACGATGTAATATTATTCTGCTAATAAACTGGCAAGTTTCACTTCTGGTATTGGCAATATTAGACAAGACTATATTGGTTATGGAGTGAATTTTCTGGGTATGCGGAAGGTTTCAATGCTATAGCCCCTCCCACTTTCACTCATGTTACAGTTCCAAATTCTGGAACCAATCAGCTATGGCCGACACAGTGAACAATACATAATTCTTAAAAAAATGCCCAATTTGCTCCCTGCTGACACGTATGCCGCATTTTTTAACACCAAAACAAAATCTCAGATTGATTTCTTTTTCTCCAAGCCTTCTCTTCCCTGTGCAGTTATTCCAACCATGTCTCCATGGTAACACGGGCCGAATTGAAATGAGGTGTCTGGAGGATTGGGAAGTTTATTGACGACCTGTGTGAGTTCAGAGAGTGCATGCGGGCGTTCTGCCGCGGGGACGGCAGAATCCGCAAGTGAAGCTGCACGCTGTCCGCTTTCAACGGCGACAGATTACAGTCATTATCACTGGTTTTTGTTGAAATTCGCCATATCGACTGGAGAGTGTTTCCAACAGCCTGCGATGTCTAGGCAGGTGTTGACAAAGCAAAAATAAATGTAGAAATCTTTGGGATTTCTTGAGGGAGGGGGGCAGGGGACTCATTCCACACTACATGGGCTCACCATTTAATAATATATTACTTGGATATGTTTAAATATTACTTTCATGTGTTAGGTTATTAATATTTTATATATCGTCTATACAGATTGGACAATGTATTCATCGTCTTAATCTGTCAATGCTCAACTTTTCAGAAAGATGTATTCCTAATAACTTTTAATATACTCACCCGTCTATTGCCTTATGGACAGAAAGAGGAATACTTAAAGACTTACGCCAGTTATACTGCTGGTACAGAGGTTGAATACTGCACAACATGTTGGCGTCATGCGGGGGGAAAAAAATGGAGTGTGTTTCTCAATACCAAGAACGCAAACATCGTATCTGTTGTCTTGGCAAGAGCGGCCTTGCTGATTTGCCCCCCAAGAATGAACATGGGGCGCAATGAAAATGGGATTGGTCTTGTTCAGCCAGGATGTAACTGATGCGTCTCTGATATTCAGGGAGGGGCAAGAAAGACATCCGGGGATAAAATGGGCACATGAGAACACAAGTAGAGTCAAGTACGCATACTGAGAAATCTCTCTCTCTCTCTGTCTCCCCCTAGTGGTACCCAGAGGTGCGACACCACTGCCCCAGTACACCCATCATTCTCGTGGGCACTAAGCTGGACCTCAGGGATGACAAGGAAGCCATTGAGAAGCTCAAAGAGAAGAAACTCTCTCCGATCACTTTCCCACAAGCCCTAGCGCTGGCCAAGGAGATAGGTAGGACTGTCAATTTACTACTCCGTTACTACTCTGCTATCGATTTACTACTCTGTTACTACTCTGCTATCAATTTACTACTCTGTTACTACTCTGCTATCGATTTACTACTCTGTTACTGCTCTGCTATCAATTTACTACTCTGTTACTACTCTGCTATCAATTTACTAAACTGATAGCAGTTTAGCACAAATGTATTTTGTTCACGAAACATGTGTCTGACAAGCACTAAATGAGAGTTCTCAACTTTAGCTTAAGTGGACGCATGACAAAAATTTTCGTGGGTGGAAGGAATCCTTTTTCAGAGCTAAAAATTGGCAAAGCTTTAATTTACTTCTTTTTTTTTTTAATCCAAGCAGTTAAAATATAAATGTAAATAATTTTCTGTATTTACATTTGTTTGGGAAGCTGGCATTTACAGTCATAACCAAGCCATAGAATTTCTTGTTTAATACAATTTCCATCCACATTAAATAAAATTCATATCATTTCATTGTGCATGTACGCAATAATTATGAGGTTGACTGACTTTAAAGTGTGTTCTATATCTCCACCTTAATTAAACCGAGCTTTTATTTAAAATAGCAAGAGTTCTGATAATATCTGTTTGTGTTTCAGTCGTGACTATAGCTGAACATAAAAGATATTTAACTGTGAAAATTATATTGAGAATATCAATTAGCTGTGGTACACTGGAAAATATTTTTAAGATGAAATGCAACATAATTTTTTTCTGTGAATATCTTCTTCTGTGAATCTGTATTATGTGCTTATATATATTTGTTGTCTTGCAAACATTCAGCAACAACGGCCAAAGTGATGTGGCGGAATTGTACACTGAGCCGTGGGCTAAAATGGACCGTGCCCCCCCCCCCCTCCGATTTCACCCCTAGGGTCTGCCTACACCAGTTGCAGTAATTGCAAATGATAAAATTTAAGTGCAGTAGTCTCCAAAGTACCCATCATGCACTGCAGTAGTCGGCAAATTCCACAAGCGTGGTTTTTTTTTGTTAAATACATACTCCAACAGCATAGTTTGACATTACATGTAACATAGAACATTACAAAATATTACATTTCAAAATAGTTTTAAGTATTGTACCAAATATTTTTTTGTGCTATGACTCCCACCATAATGAGATTTGAGTAGCCCATTTACCCCCCCCCCCCCACCAGTCTGCCCCTGAGATGCACATAAGGCATCACGCTGGGTAACTTACATATGCTGGCAGCCTATCAAATGGCATCGGAGCACATGGTGAGAGAAGTCTGGACTGAAGATGGACACTGCAAACTTTGTCCGTAGGAATGATGAAGTGGCCTGATATCTGGTGCGGGCTATTTCAGAAAGAACAGGGAACTCGGACTATTTAAAGACGCATAGTCAAAAGTCCCATTTCCTCCCTGGCTCAGACAGGGACTTCAGGAAATGGCGCTAGCCAATCAGGTGTCCCTGGTTCATTTAATATAGCCCGATGTTATGTGTCAGGGTGCTGGCTCAGTGGGTTGCAACCCCTGGGTTATGGGGTTGATTCCTTCCACTGTCTCTGTGTGTAGCGTTTGCATGTTTTTCCTGTCTTTGCATGGATTTCCTTCCATATATGAGCATATGCATCTCTGTCTTGTGCCCGGTCGCTTCCTGGATACGCTACACAGTTCACAGGGACCCAGTGCAGGGTAAGATTTGCTGCATGTCAGGGGTATCTTACTGCGTATCCGCCTACATCTGTTAAAGTACCCTGGTGGTTATAGAGATGCGGTTGCCTTCTGAACGACGCCGCGGTATCGGGGAAGGCCGGAAGACCAACGGACCCAAAGCGGGGCTCCACACTCCGTCTCGGCGACCGTATGGCTCCCAAGTGACTTTTGTGCCCCCTGGTGGACAGAATCGGTAAAGTACCTGGAGTGTTCGGCGCTGACGCAGAGGGGCCTGAAGACGGTGTTCGACGAGGCCATTCGCGCCGTGCTGTGTCCGCAGCCCACGAAGACGAAGGGGAAGCACTGTCTGCTTCTCTGAAGGTGAGTTTGGGAAGGGGGGGGGGGTGCTCTGACCGAGCCCTATTTCTCTTAGGAAGCTGCCATTTCATGATATTAATTGACTGAATGATCATGATATTAATTGACTGAATGATCATGATATTAATTGACTGAATGATCATGATATTAGGCTTCTCTGGCATTTATGTGGACATTGGGGAGGTATAGATAAGGCTTAAACGTGCAGATAAGACATGTTCATGGTCGCTCAGTGAATATCCTCATAGCCTCACCCCTCCAGCCCCCCCGTCTCTCTGCATGTCCGCCCCGAAATTTGAGCTGGTCCGCTTCAGGTATTCTGCATTCCTCCTGTGGTACAAACACGCAGTTAGGTGAATTTTGACACTCTTACTTGTCCGAAGTGTTACCGCGTAATAAAGACGGAAGTATAGATTACACGCTTGAGGAAATGTTAACATAAAGAGGCGGGGCCAGACCTGAAAGCTGATTGGCCCCTGGAGTGCCCCCTCCCCAGTCCCTCACAGATTGAAAACATGTCATTGGCTAATGATGAAGTTTCTCCCTTTGTGTGGATTTTAGCTCCATCTACGGCTGCCACCTTTAAAAAAAAGAAAAACCCAGATCTGCCAAAAATACTATTTTAAGTGAAGTTCCAGTTGGATACCTACAACAGCTTTAAAAGGCTTCTACTTTATTGCTGAGCTGCAAAATACGGGAAGTCAGGGGTAGAGAGTAAGAAATAACGCATTTTTAAGGCTTGTCTTTCATCGTAAGGCCAGAGTCTCCGCAGAATAGGCAGGATATTTCATATAAAACCAACTGTAACCACAAAGCATCGCCTGACATTTGTCTAAGTGATTAGCACATTAGTATTCCACTGGGAACATTGTAATTATTGTACCATTATGTGAAGCTAAAATTAAAAATGTTGAATTTTCTTTTGTACCACTTGACCTCATGCTGCTGCTGTGTGTTTCATCCAGGTGTTGGGAGAAGGCCGCGTCGATCGCATGTCTACCGTTTAACGGCAAATATTGACTTCAACAAGCTTCTACTCTACACGATCGCTTCAGCTAATGACAAGTTCCACTGCTTTTATTAAAGGTTTTTTAAAAAATCTGTTTATTTAAGCTCAATAGTTTGTGGAGTGCTGGTTTTAAACCGGTTTTAGTAGGCTGAGGACTTTGCTGATGAGATGATTTAACAACCGTTGAAACTGTAGACAACGTACGAACCCTATGTTAGCCGGTAACACTGCTAATGTCTTTCTGGAATTAAGTGTCATATAGACAACAAATGCACACTTAATTGTATTCTTATTATTAAAAATATATATATTTGTGATCCATCCATCCATCCAGCTTCAAGCCACTTGTCCTGTACAGGGTTGGGAGATTTCCGGGATTCCGAGATGTCCCAGGTGGCACAAGGCAGAGGTACACATTAGACATGTACAGCAATTTAGGGGGGGGGCAGCCGAAATGCATGTCATTGACTTTCATTTTAGTTTTCCACTTTTGGATTTCTGCAGCAAGGGGGAAAATTTTCTTGCAGCAGGTCAGATAGGTGTCCATTCATCGTACATTAGGCAGCCGTGTCAATGTGCAACTGCTGCAGTGACAGGATTTATGTACTGTGTATATCAGTTATTAATACTGACTCACTTGTGTATCAAACACTGCAATTCTGTACTGGATAAGCAGTTATGGAAGGTGGATCAATGGATTATGTGAGGAATTTAAGTAACAACTCAAACATTTGTGAATATTGTCCTGCAAATTAGACATTTATAAACAATTGATTTAGAAGTTTGATTTTAAAAAGCAATAAAATGTTGGGGCATATTTTCTTCTATCTTCTCTGCTAATCAGAAACTGTGTAAATTGATAAATAAATATTTTAAAGGAATCGTGTCATTCAGGACTGACCTGATACCATACCGCCCTGCTCTGGTCCATTCCGTAAGCATCCACAGTTCCTTGAGCGATTCCGCATTGATCCCTTTCTTCCTGTGATTTGAAGAGCCACACTAAAGCCCTGAGGTCAGACGAAAAGCAAACCACTCTGTTTGCTCGTGCAGCGAGACAAAGCAGGTTCCCAATGTCAGGCATCCAAAGGACACGGCTGTCATACAAACCCTTCAGCGCCGTTATATATTACGTGATGTTATGTAAATGTTACAACACTTATCACTGGAGTGTCAGTGAATCATTGATCCATTAACAGTTAACCAATAATAAGCACGGGCCCATTGACACACCTGCTGCTCTACCAGCTGGGTTGCGAGAATGTAGCGCGATGAGGGACAAATGAAGCTCGTTACTTATTAATGATTAAGGATACTTCATCACGGATTGACTGCTGCTGTTATGGTTCATTCAGCACGCCACCTGCACGCATTTGCAGCACTGACTCAAACTGAGCCAACCTTACGTGTGAGAAAACGCGTATCCTTATAAGACTGGGATGCTTTTGCACATTTTCGTGTGTACAAGCAAGTCAGTCTGTACACATGTCTCACAAGCAGGCGTTTGCTGTTCCAGAAGAGTAATAGCATTCTTAATAGGGGACTCATTCAGAAGAGTAATAATCCAAGTACAAGGGAGCGGTCATTCAGAAGAATAATGATCTTATTACCAGGAAGCTGTCATTCAGAAGAGTACTAACCTTACTACAAGGAGACTGTCAATCAGAAGAGTAATAGTCTTAGTAGGAGGAAGTGGTCATTCAGAAGAGCATTGACCTTACTCCTAGGAGGCTGTCATTCAGAAGAGTAATCTTACAGTACTAGAAGGGAGCGGTCATTCAAAAGAGTAATAATATTATATCAAGGGAGCGGTCATTCTGAAGAGTACTAACTTTACTACAAGGAGGCTGTCATTCAGAAGAGTAATCTTACAGTACTAGAAGGGAGCGGTCATTCAAAAGAGTAATAATATTATATCAAGGGAGCGGTCATTCTGAAGAGTACTAACTTTACTAAAAGGAGGCTGTCATTCAAAAGTATACTAACTGTACTACAAAGGGGTTATTCAGCATACTAACCCTACTACAAGGGTTATTCACTGCTTGCTTCTTGTACATGTTTTACCTTTAGCAGAGCTAGTTAGTACGTAAAGTTTTAACGGCAATATGACAGGCAAAATGTGAAAATCCAAAAATCCAGGCCAGAAAACAAGGTGTCATGTAGGAATATCTAATCCACTTGAAAATCTAATGTTTGTTCAGAGCTACTAATGAAAATGAACATTAAAACTGAAAAAAAACACCATTATTTTTAGTGCAAAACCACACAGAAGCTAACTGTCCGTCAGATTGAAACTGAAGTTTGCAAAGTGATCTATTTCTAGTATCTAGTAAAATCTAGTTTTGAACTTAACTCCATAGAATGCTATACTATAGCATTATGAATCCTGCAGTCAAACAAACTGTTGTAATCAAGGTCATACTCGCTCATGAAAATCTTATCTTTTAGACTGCAGTATTTTAATTTTGGTCTTTAAATGCTTGACGTATATTTAATTATGGCTGAAGATCAGGGATTGGACAAGCGGACATGGACGATGGATGGGCTCGACAAATGAGGCCAACAGCCCAGAAGACATCTTGCAATTACATCTTAGAAAAAATACCCAGACCATGCATTATTAAATACAAATCTTTTTTACTAGTTGAGTAGGCCAGCGCAGAAGCAGTATGAAGACCATGCTTGGAAGTCCGTCCCAATGGTTTGATAAAGGTAACATAAGATTTATGGGTTTTAGATTGGTACCCTTTACTTTTCGTATTTCAAATATGCTGACTTCCCTCATTTCCATTATATGGACAGAGGATGAAATCAGGGTGAAATATATTTTACTATATTTCCTGATGAATTAACATGCTTAGCGTTTTCCTGAGGGTTAGGCAGCTGGTTGACCTTTGAACCTCGTGGGATTCCCCCCACTAGGTAAGGAGTACTCGTTCCTCTCTTCCACTGTTCTGTTCTTGGATTTGATCTCTTTGCGCAGTATTTTTTTATACATGCATACAGCATGTAAAAACTCCCTGGGGAAACTGTGTTAGAAAGAGCACTTTTAAAGTAAACTGGACTGAGCTGAATGACACTATATGAGGCATCGTTAGACTGACATCAAGGAAAGCAAGTAGAAAGTATAGCAATACATTTCAGCCCCTTTCAAAGTCACCCCAGATCCAATGTGAAAACAGTAGATAAGGGGGATGTTTTACAGCTACTCCTTTTTTTTTCCTTAAATGAAAGATGAAAAGACCCTTTGATTTTATCAAGTGTTTTTCTTCCCCAAAATGGCTTTCAGAACACATTGAAGCTCCAGCAGTATTTTGTTTTCTTGCGTGCCGTCGAGTCAAATAGTAAGAGGTAATGGCCCCTTCTATGAATGAGCGTCGTAAACAGTGTTTGGTACCGAAAAACGACCCCGTAGCCTGCAGGTTCCAGAGGAGCCCCTGTGCTGTTTTCTGCATAACGTGAAACACTATGCAATACATCTTGAATTCTGCAATGGCTATCAGCTGCTGCGGAAAGAGGGGGCCAGTGGTGTAATAAAGTAAAGAAATAAAAAAAAAGCATATGTAAAGCAGTCATGGTATAGGCTGAGCAGCAGCGGTATAGGAAAAGCAGCTGTGCTGCGGGCTAAGCAGCAGCGGTATATGCAGAGCAGTCATGGTATAGGCTGAGCAGCAGCGGTATAGGAAAAGCAGCTGTGCTGCGGGCTAAGCAGCAGCGGTATATGCAGAGCAGTCATGGTATAGGCTAAGCAGCAGTGGTATAGGAAAAGCAGCTGTGCTGTGGGCTAAGCAGCAGCGGTATATGCAGAGCAGTCATGGTATAGGCTAAGCAGCAGCGGCAGGGTCCCTGCAGCATGACTTAGAGTAGCAGTCTATCAAACTGCCACACCCCAACCCAAGCTTGCTGTCCCGATCCGGGGCATCCTAACCCAGGGAAGGAGCAAGCCTATGAACCTCCCGTTAGTACCAGCTATCACTGCCAGTGACCCATGAGACAGTAGCCTCCGACAAAGGATCCACACCACGAGGACCTGCAACGACACCAGAGGTCAGGTACAGTGGAGACGGGGCAGCCCCTCAGCATCAGACGTGCCCTTCGACAACCACTGTTCACCCTTATATAGACGTATGATAATTGGCTGGTACTTACTACCAATTCAGAGAAACGGCACAATACGCCTCTGAAAGGACTATCCATGAAAATGACACATCTATTCTGCTACACTTGGCTAGTTGACAGAAACAGGAATTGGATCTATGCAGGATTTGGGCAGTGGAGTGTTTCGTCTGGAAGCGTCCCTGCTTTTCCTGCGCCCCAAGGGCAGTTGCCATAGCTTTTTTTATTTTTTATCTTCTTTTTTTTTTTTGCAAAAAGAAATACTTCTTCAAGCTGAATTGCTGTCTCTAAGTAGAAGTTGGAAGTGTTTTCTTGGCTGGTAATACAAACCTCCAGTGATGCAGAAATGAACTGTGATCATCCACACCAGAGCTGTAACCGCGGAGAGTAGAGAACTGTGTGACCATCAAGTATGTAAGCAACCAGTCTGTCTGTGCAGATTATGCCACTCATAGTAACTTTTCATTCCTCCCTCTCTCTCTCTCTCTTTTTCTCTTTCTCTCTCTCTCTCTCTTCCTTACCAGCCTTACTACAGGTGAGTTATTTACACTCTTCCCCTTTTCTAAAAAGGCCAAAAAACATTTCCTGGCCAACAGTCTTTTGATGCTGCCTTTGATGGTCATCTGTGACACACAGGAAATGTCAATGGAGGGCAGAGAGACCTGCACACAGGTCTGGGTCACACGTGTCTACGTCATGCCGTGGCTCTGCAGGGTACAGGCCCGCGCTCCTGACTACAGCAATACACTAAGAGAAATATTATAGGATCTCTCACCAGGCACTGCCCGTCTTATAAATATCTTTTCTTTATCCCAGAATTTCTTTAAGGAGGAGTGCCAGTACATCCCAGTAATTAGTGACCCAGTCACTTCTCATTGACAAAGGCATCCAATCCTGTCACTTGTTTATTACAAGAGCATCCAATCCAGTCATTGCTTATTGCAGTGGGATTCAATCCAGTCATTTGTTTATTACATGGGCATCCAATCCACTTCCTTGTTTATTCCAAAGGCATCCAAACTCAATGCTTTATAAATTACCCCGAATGGCCCAGTTTTTGTCCCAAGGAACTCGCTGCTATTAGGCGATAATTCACCATAATTAGACTCCCTACGTGCCAATTCGGACAGTCTCAATTTTTTTCATAGTTCCCCCGGAATAACAAATCCCACCATTCGCCTCAGGTACAGGCGCGTAAATCATAAATGCGCAGACTGGGTCACTGCGTCCAGAAGCAGGTCCTTCAGTGTGTAACGGAAGCCGGCCCCCGCTTGCGGCTCTCCGCTGCGCTACAGCCAGACATCTGATACTTACATTTCTGGGGGCTCTGTGACAGTTCAGCCACACTTATACGTAAATTGCGACAGCTGATGGTAAATGCCTTTGTTTTTTTTCCGACGGGCTCAAAACTGTCAGATAGCATTCGCAGTGGCACCTAAATTGGATGGAAAGTCGTTAGACAAAAGGGACACTGCAATGGCAGAAATTACTCCAGCTCGGCTCGGCCCGTGCGCTTGTGTATTTAGGACGCCCATTCTGCAGCTATCATTAAAACCGCTGCTCCCGACTCCTGCTGGCGTCCAAAAGTCTATTCGGATTCCGTTAAAAGCAGGTATTTGGGGGGGGGGGGGGGGTAACGTCGGTACAAAAGACAGCACAATGGAGGTTAGCAATTAGCCAGCGCACCTGACAAGGCTGAAAAGAGGAGGCCCTTCAGTCCAGTGTGGAATCGACTGTGAGTCATCAGGAATTAACGTAATGGGCCTCCTTTCCTAAATGGCCGTTGCGCTGTAATGGCCGGCAAGTCTTCGTTAGAAGGTGGAGACGGTAAACTCGCTCCATTCGGCTAGAAATTCCAAGATACAAAATAGCTTTTATTTCTACGACCCCCCCCTCCCCTCCCGCCCCACCTGAAATGTGGGGGGAGGGGGGGGGGGGGCTGGTGGCTGTGGGGAGTAATGTGTTCGTCTCAAAGCTTGCCTAATTTCATCTCCTCAGAATGCCGGCCTACAGTGGCGTGATGTGATGTGTTCCAAACAGCCAGCCCGAGCTCATCTGCCAGCAAGGTTACCCGATCTGACACTCTTGCCTTCTCTCCCCCCCCCCCCCCCCGTGACCGGCATGATGATCCCGCTTGTGACGCAGGGGCTCAAACAGGCGCGTGGGCTTCAGCAGGCGACGTGTGTATCCCTGCTATTGCCGTACACCCCCCCCCCAAGGTCAAGTCAATCACTAGACCAAAGGTACTTGGCAGTCGACAGATTAATCAACGCAAGGCACCTGCATTCATCCTTGTATCTGTAATGGAAGAAGGCCACAAAAAAAAAAATATATATAGTGTGTTTTAAATCCCTTTGTTCATCTCCTACAACGGCTAGTCTGGAACATGGACGTATACCAGGAAACGCAGGGGACACCGTCTTTACATCCCCGGGAACATTCTCAGGCACGAAGGACCAGACACCAGTTCTCCTAAGCTGCAGATGCTTGGACAGCAGATGAAACACAGGAATACCATGCAAACTCCACACATGCAGAGCCAAGGCGGGATTCAAGCCCACAGCCCTCAAGTTTGAGGCCTCTCTGCCAGCCGCACGCCTTTTAAACAAATACTAAACTGGAACCCTGGATGCTGAAACAGATTCCAGCGCAGTTAAATTCAAGCTTCTGAAGTACTGCGGTTTTCAAGGACTTGTGTGTGTCACCGTTAAGAGAAAAATGGGAATTTGATTGAGGGTTATTTTATCAGCATGCAGAAATATCTCAGTCCAGGTTCGTGCTATAATTCGTCTCAAAGGGCTGGGGTGCAATACCAATCCTTCACAGGGTTTATGCATTAGAGGTCATTTTAGGGGGGGGGGGGTGTCCATCAGCCTAACTCTTTGTTTGGACACAATGAAATCAGCACGACATGGGGGAACATGCAAGCTCCACCCGCACGCAGACGCCTGATTCACGTGTTGGTGTTGCGTGTCTTGATTTTATTCGTTCTGGTTGTAACGTGTAACAGATAACGCTGGAGAAGTGCGTGTTTCCAAGCAGAGCGTTTGAGTGTTTCGCTCTCCGGCGACTTACAAAAAGGGGCCTGCGGGCAACGCGACGGCGGACAATTAGCTGCGTGAGGATACAACTATGGCCAGTGGCAGAATTGACGTGTCTCCTGTCTGTGGGAGGCCTGGAGTCCGGCGCGGACAAGGCGACAGCCCAGCGACAGCGAATCGGCACGCGAGTCACCTCACCGCAAACCACTATCGATTGTAGGCCGGCGCCGCGCTTTCTTTTTCCTGCTAGTTCGGCCTCCCCCAGAGCGAAAATCTGTTCCGCCAGTTTCATGATTGTCCACTAGACAGCATCTTCAAATTATTATTTTTTTTTTTTAAGTTTTCAGAACTGAAAATCAGACACAAAAACAACATAGTGGAAATGTGTGTGTGTGTGTGTGTGTGTTTTTTTTTTTACCTCTCTAATGGTTATTGAGCTTGTCGTTCTGTCCATGAGGTTTTTTTCAGCAGATCAGCAATTTGGTGGTGTCACTTTAAATGAGTGCAACAGACAATCCTGATCACTGAATTCAAACATACAATCCATTGGGCACATTTCCAAGTCCAAAGACCAAGTCCATCTGGCAGTGATGATGGGGCTATGTGTAAAGAACAAATGCTGGTTTTATGAATAATATATATGTTTTTTCTTCCAGCCATCCATTGGCCAAGGTCAGACGAGGGCCTCCGGCCCATTCCAGGGAGCACTGGGCACAGGGCTGGGGTGCAATACCAGTCCTTCACAGGGTTCATGCATTAGAGGCAATTTTTTTTTTTTTGGGGGGGGGGGGTGTTTATCAGCCTAACTCTTTGTTTGAACACAATGAAATCAGCACAACATGGGGAAACATGCAAGCTCCACTCACACACAGAAGCCTAATTAAACTTCAGCTCATTTAAATGTGGTGACACAGTTACAATGAGGTCATCAAATAAAGTTAGTGACCGAATTAGCGATGTGTTTTTCCTTGCTCCCAGCGGAAATCTTTAAATGACCTCTCATTTCGCACATGGTCAGAAAAATCCGCAAGGGCTCATCCCCCGGTCAGTGAACCTTCTCGCTAATTCCACGAGTCATCGGTCGCTTGGTAACAAGCTTCAGGGGCTGGGTGTGCGACAAAACTTCATATGGGGGCGTTCCTGCCTTCCGTGAGGTACGACGCGTGCGGTAACACGTAACTTTTCTCTCGAGTGCTTCCTGTATAGAATCCACATACTACCACGGAGATGTTTTTTTATGAGATTATGTTGTTTATAGCCAGCGAACAATCAGGAACATTCTAGAACCACAATAGCACACAGTGAATGAGTGCAAGAACAATACAGACAGCACAAAAAAAAAACAATTATGCATAAATGAATAAGGATGGATGAGCGGGATTGCTGATTATTGCATGCATGGTTTCCTAGTCTAGCCATTGATTAAATGACTCAGAATAATGCCCAATTACAGTTGGCATGAATGATTGTGGACCCTTTGCAGGAAAGAATTATACCGCCTCTGGCCACAGTAACCCTTCTTGGTCCATAAGTCGGGATGAAGCGAGATCTAAAGGTGGTCATGCATGTAAGCGCTGTGGAAGGGAAAAGCCATCGTCATCCTCTCAGAATCTGCCCAAGGTCGCCTTGCGTCCCCTTTCACGAGGTTTCGTTCCTTGCAGAACAACACAAACCGAACTATGTTGGCTACTGCAGACTGGCGGAACATACCTCATTGTGTTCTACACTGTGAGAACATTGTAAGAACTTAGCAGTCTTCATAACAACAGCCTACTCTGGCCTTTCTAATACACAGTATCCGCATGGCCCACCTGGCCGGATCTCCTGTCTTTTTTAGTGGACTCTTTAGGTGCTCGTACAGCCACACCACATTCTCCAGCCTGGATGCGGTGTAATGGGCTCCCTGGAACAGCAGAAGTTCGCCACAAGTTCGCTGCCCTCGCTGAAGGCGCCAGTCATTCTTGATGCGCCGCGTGACAAGTTCCTGCACGAACGTCCCTTGTTCCCTTTCATGTCCACTGTCAAGCTGACGACGCAGGAATCACCCGAGACTGTGTGTGTGTCTGTGTCAGAGAGTGGGAGAGAGAAAGAGAGAGAG
>JAABNY020000095.1:5021887-5032364 GCA_015164015.2 Brevimyrus niger | reverse complement strand
GCTGTGTTTCTTTTTGGTGGGGGGTCGGGGGGGCGGTTGTGTGGCCGGGGGGGGGGGGGGGGGGGGGGGGGGGGGAACGACATTGAAAGCTCGACCCCACATGGGACGGTATTCACACCACGACAGGGCACAGTTGGAGGGGGGGTGCCGATTCATGCAGCCCCCGCCACCACCCCCCCAGATCTTGTCCGCTCCCTACTGGGTCCGCATCAGGATGTTCTGAATCTGCGTCCTGTATCACTGACTGGTCCAGGGCCACCGGCAGACCTGCATGTTAAACACGTCCTCTACGCTGGGGAGAAGGGGCACCATGCAGGAGATCCGCGGGCCAATGCGGCGAGCGGTGGCATGCATTGCGAATCTGCTGCATGGATTAAATGCGCGATAAGTGTGAACACGCAGGCCCCTCGCCATGCCACCCCTGCTTGCCTACCGTGAATATAGACATGGGCTTGTCTGACATTCAAATCGCCAAGGTGCAGCAGGCGGGAGGGGGGATTTAAGGGGGATCACCGTGGCACATTTGGACTGACACCTTTTTAGAGTTCCCAGCTTTCGTCTGATATTGAATTCAAGCTTTCTCAAAAAGTAAAATAAGCTGCCACATATTATTCGCAAGTTTCAGGAACCTGTGCAAAGCACAGCAGGTTTACAGACTCACACATTGTGTTTATATTTACACTAGTCTGCTTTTGCAATCCTCAGCCAATGAAAAATCTAAACCCTTCATAAGCTTTACTGGCCCTGTAATCTCCAGACCTGCTTCTCCCTAATTTCTTCCACCACAGAGCCCATCAAAACTCACGTCAGTGTAAGTGCGTCGCATCAAAGCAAGGGGGAGACAGGGCGCTTGGATGCGACTGAGCAACAGTGTAACGGCATCGTGCGCGCGCGCGCGCGTATTTGTGTGTGTGTGTGTGTGTGTTAGTGTGGGGGGGGGTTGCGCGTTTCACTGCTTTGATTTTCGGCCTGGAACACAAGGACGAAAGGCGGCACGAACGCCAAGCAAAGTCTCTTTTTTTGTTGGACACTGACCCAGATTTTACGGGCTGACTGCGGCGAGGCAAAGTTAGGAAGCGTCGCGATAAAAACGCTCGCCTTTCGCTGGAGACGAAGTCAGCCAGAGCATCTGGACGGCTGGGTGTCATCTGGCAAGTCGGTTCTTGGTTCGAGTCCCATCACGGGACGAGCTAAAGCACCTCCGAGCAAAGTGTTTAACCCGAATTACTGTTTGCGGGAAGAAGCTGCGCAATAGTAAATTATATAAAACGTATGGTAATTTTTTGGCAATCCAAAATGACTTACAGTCTTTAATATATTATATATGTCTGCTAATAATTGATAATGTTTTTAATCAAGGATAATATATTACTTGGCAAGGAAGAAGTAACGACCCAACACACATTAGTATTAAATTTTAATAGTGAGGGAAACCCACTGGATGTTAAAAACGGCTCCCCCTTACATACATGCCGCGCCGTCATCCCTCATACAAACAAATATATAAATAAACACCTACTTACCACTCGTCTTTCAACCGGGTCCTACTGACCCCAACACCCTTCCCTTAACATACATATACACAAGCAACCACCAGTCCCACCACCAGCAGCTCCCCCACCCCCGCCCCCCACCCTCCCGAAAACGGAATTAAAACCTTTAATGTATATCCAGCAACAAGCTTTCAGCGCTGGAGTCCACTGGAGGAGCGACACACATGGTCCGCGTGGATGCTTTACAGAAAATACATTTAAAAATCTGAAATAACGGAGGAATCAAACACACCAGCAGCAAACTGGGAAGGGAACAGCCATCGCTCGAGAGGGGACATCAGATGTGTAGATTGCACCGATAACCTGAATATACTGGCTTCAATCTGCGCCCCCTCTCCGCACAGCTCGGACTGTATGCTGTCAGCTTGGCGTGGTGTGGCGTGGATCTTTTTCTTATGATTGTGTAATTTTTTTCTTCCTCAGCCTCCCACCATCTACCCCCTCCCTGCCTCTCATCTTCTGTCTGAACAGTCAAGAAAAAAAGGAGGCATAAAAAGGATTGTTATATTTTGCTTCCTCTTTAATATATTTTTTCCCTCTGATATTTTTTTCATTCATCATACTTTTATCTTACATGGCGCAAGGGCTATGCAAGCGCGTCTATTGTGGTTCCGGTTCTGGGTGTGATTTAAGCGCCGCGGATTTGGATACTCGAGCTCCGGCGACGGCAGTACGACAGGCGTGGAGCGGCTCCGGCGGCGCCCCCCGCTCGCCCTCATCCTCAGCGCGGCTCTATGTCGAGTGATGCTCGGTTCGCGTCGCTGGATGCTCCCCTCTCCGCTCGGATCGTCGTCGGCGCCCCTTTTGACAGCAGATTCCCATTTTCGGTGGAGACCTTCTGCGAGATAGAGGCCACATATGGAAACTGGGGATCAGAATTTTAGGAAAAAGGAAAACTAGCGGTTGTTATTTTCATTTATTTTCCCCACTGCTTCATTTCCCCGTTTGTTTACTCATTTCTTTATTGGGCTGGACTGGCCAATTTCTTAAATGATTTCATATGGCAGATATATGTTAGCAACTTGGTTATTTATCTAATTTCTTTTTTCTTGATTCGGGGCAGTTATTAGTGTGTTTTTGTGTGTGTGTGTTTTTTTTAAAAAAGATTTTCCTACCCCCATCATTACCCTTCCCCGTTTGTTCCCTTGATCTCTCCATTAATTTAATATTCAGATAAATGTAAATAGGCAGATTCATAGAGATACTGAGAGATGCACGAACAGCATAAGTTACGTTAGGAATATACGCTAACCGGGTTTTTTTAGGCGCATAGGCAAAACGAAAAGTAATACAGCCTAGATAATTCTCCAGCGTTGTTCTTTTTTAAAACCATAGAATTGTTAATTGACACGCTTTGAGGAAAAAAAATATTGTAATCTACGGATCATGTCATCACTGTAAGCTGACACCCCCACCTTCTCATTCCTTAGTTAGCGCTGCTCTCGATCGGTACCGGTACCGGTACCGCACACATGCCGGTCAGCACATACGCCGACATACGAGCGGCCGGCACCGGGACACGTGTTACACCCGTTTGCTCCGTTTCCACTGCCGCGCCATCCACGTCACTAATCATTAATCGATAGTGCATTTCCCCTTTAGCGCGATCGCTCTGCAGTTTATTTGCATCAGACTTTTAAAAAATATTTTTGATTTACCTTTGACACGTACAGAGAGTCAGAACGCTTCGTTCTTTTTTGCAGTCGCGGAAATAGTCGCTATAAAGTATATATGTAGAAATAGACTAGCGGTTAAGTGTCTAGTTCTTGCCAGCTCCTTTACTGCCTGTTTTGCAGTACTGGGAGCGTAGCGGTAAATAACTTAAATCGGTGTGCAAACAGCGGTCCTCTGCTGGGGTGTTCATTGCCCCCATACACACGCGCACACACCCCTTCCTCATTTCTGATCCTTGCTGTCACCCACACAAACACAACCATACGGTTCCTACAGCATCCTCGCCCCTCTCCCCATTTCCAGCCGAAGGCGCCCCGTTTTTTCGGTTTTGTGTGGTCCCGCAAATTTACAAATATTTATTTCCTGTACGTCAAGAGGAAAGGGGGCCCCCCTTTCATGGAATGCGGGAACATGGGTCTGTTCGACCGCGGGGTTCAGATGTTACTGACTACCGTGGGCGCTTTTGCCGCCTTTAGTCTGATGACTATAGCGGTGGGCACGGACTACTGGCTCTACTCCCGCGGCGTCTGTAAGATCAAGACGGTGAGCGAGAATGAGACCAGTAAGAAGAACGAGGAGGTCATGACCCACTCGGGACTGTGGAGGACGTGCTGCTTAGAAGGTAAGTCGGAGGTTAGTCCTATGGATGAAGGTTTGGGGGCGGAATGGGGGTCGCACCGCATTAGGTGTGAAAGGATCGTCATCATGCCTGACCTTAAGTATGAAACACTTGTGCCTTCCTTTACTTTCAACAACACAGCATCTCTCTGGCGTTCTTCATTTCAGTTATTTGGGGTGTTGCGTGTGCTGACACAAACTGGTATTAAATAATTCTGTTATAGCTTTTCTTATGGGTTTTTTGTTTGTTTATATAGGCACCTTTAATTAACTGTCGTCCCTTATAGACAAGTCAAAAAAAGGCACCTGTGATTTGTGGTGGGGCGTTTTGGTTAATAGTGCCCTAGGAGACTTTAGGGATGGCAAAGTTTAGACTTCGATTTTTGGTGTTTTTTTTTTTTTTTTTTTTTTG
Source organism: Brevimyrus niger (assembly GCA_015164015.2). Taxonomy (NCBI): domain Eukaryota; kingdom Metazoa; phylum Chordata; class Actinopteri; order Osteoglossiformes; family Mormyridae; genus Brevimyrus; species Brevimyrus niger. Next base: position 5,028,107 of record JAABNY020000095.1, on the reverse strand, counting down.
GGGGGGGGGGGTATACTGACGCTGAAAATGATTTCTTAATTCCTTGATGAAAAGGATCAAATGTGGCTGTTGGTTTATTCCAAGGGGAGAGCTTAACTCAGTTTACAGATCCAAGTTACTAACGGTACAGTACTAGCTGTATTTTTGAATATAGCTGTCAGCGAGACTGACTGTGGCTGATGTGATTTGTTTTCATGGTGAAAGCAAGTATTGTTTGTTACATAATTAAGGCTCTTGAAAATGATGGCCCAGTGTGTTTTCTCAATATAAAAAACATGTGTTTTGCCAAATGCCCCATACCGGCCGTGAATGGACTGTTTCCCCCCTTCCTGTTGGAAAGCAGTCTTCAGACTTACACAAATCCGCTACAAGGCATTATTATTTTGACCTCAATACCTTTAAGGCAAGAAGCAAATCTATCAGGGGAACGTATGAATGATTTCTTGTTGCTCTTACAGTAAGACAAACAGCAGTTGGTGCAGCTGGTTATGAGATAAGTAGCATGCAGTATTGCAAGGGAGAATATATCCTAGTAAGAGACCCTGCAGGCTGAGAAGCGTGGATAACGATCCTGTTCCTTAGGGGGTTCCCGTCTTATCTTCCATGCTTCCCATTCCAACATGGTGTGTCTTCCTTGTAAAATGAGTGTTTGGAATGGTAAACATAGCCAGTATAACTCTTTAGTTTTCCGCTTGTTTTAGAATAGGCACTAAGGTTTAGCTTCTTTGCTCAAAGTAATTCTGCCCCTGGGGTATTAATGGGCCGTCAGCTCTCGTTCTTTCACCACCACGCCCCCTGCTGCCACCGTGTGGCACTGGCTAATCAGTCTTGTTTGAAGGTGATGCCTTAGGGGTTGCTCACGTATTTTTGTGTGCATTCCTTCACAGCAAGAGGTTGTTAATTCCCAGGGAACTCTGGGAATACTAAAGACCCTTTGAATCTTCAGTTTGGCTTTTCAACTCAAATAAATGTGTCAGTTGTGTTACACCTGCGTTCCATGGTTAGACCTATCCAGCGAATTTCGGAGTTTCACTGGGATTCTGCTTTCCAAATTCATTAACTCCACGTATCTGTCGTCGATGCGAGCTATGCTCCTGCAACTTTTCAGACGTCGCTCCCAGCGCATCGCTGACTCTCCAGGCGTTGTTCTGCTGCCAGATGCACTGAATCAAATTCTACTAACCAGATGAGTGGAGCAGTAACACAAATGTCTGGCCTATCACCAGAGGTGTAATGCAATTCCTCCCTCATTCCGCACACGCATTTCTCATGGCCCTGCTGACGCGGTCGTAAACATTTTTTCCCCCGGTCCTCAAGTGCTCGTTTTGCATTTCGGAGGGTGCCGCGCAGTTTCGTCTGTGGCGATAGGTGCGGCAGTAGTGCAACATCCGAGCGTGTGGGTGGGGGGTGGGGGGGGGCAAACTCAACAGCAACACGCTGAAAAGCCAATGCTGTTGCCATTATTATCGATCTGCTTAGCAGACAGTGTTTTCCAGTGTGGCTTGCAAAGCTTATATATTGTCTCAATATACAACTCTGTAACTTCTGCGGTGGCCCAGGTTAACAGCCTCACTTAGCCTAATACAAGTGTTTGCTTTGGATTCGACCCTACAACCATCCTCCTTCTTCACACTTTACTCTAAACCAGGGATGGAGAACCTGTTCCACGGAGGGCCGGTGTGGGTGTGGGTTTTTGGGCGGACCTCTCAATCGGCCAATAATAAATCACTGGTTCTCAGCTCTAGTCCTGGGGACCCACTGTTATTGGCCGTTATTGGCCAGAAACCTGCACTGGCTCTCCATTGGTCAGGTACCCCACCGCTGCTCTACACAGAAGCTTGTGCTAAATGTCTCAAGATGTAGGCCTATGTTAGTTCAGGTAAACAGGTGATTCCTTCATATGGATCCTTATGATTCACAACTTGAGTAGCTACTGATACTGAACTAGAGTAGGTACAGCCTTCCTTTCGGTTATTTCAGACATACGTAATGTATATCAGTCGGACGAATCCTTTCTAAAAGCGCCCTTTCCAATAATTCTTACGCATCATTAGTATTGCTGAATAGAGCCGTGACCTTGGTCATCTTGAACAATTGCCCATCTAAATTGTCACGATGTAATGGGGAAATTTCTTCTTCCAAAAGTAGGTGTTTTCAGGTGACGTGTAACGTAATTTGGATCTCCTTGCACATTCCCCTGCCGCGAAACCTAAACAAGCATCTCCGTGTTCCTCTCAATATGTATGATTTTGCCACAGAATGTGAGGGTTCTTTGGGGGTCAGTCATGGCCTGCTGGCACTGTAGTGTGTTGACACATTCTGTACTGTACCTATGCGAGTTTATAAAGTGGGCTGGATGTTGGAATAAGGAGGTTATGTAAATGTACATGACCGCTCGTATTTGCATACCCGTTCCCTCTTTAAACCCACATTTAGGTGGAGACTCTATTTGTGTAGTTTTATAATAAAAAAAACAAAACAATTGTCATCTTGACCTTTGAACCGGGCAGCTTGGGCAGCTTGCGATGATGCATGAGTTACTCTTTCCTACATATTGTTTCGAACTCTGTTTTGTGGGCCTTTTATCTGGAATAGTTTCTTATTTCGTCTGTATACCAAAATTCCCATGGCCTGTATTTCGTTGATTACGCAGACCTTAGTTGAGTGTAAATGTGGGGCAAATAAGGCTTTCTGTAAAGCTCCACTACGTTGCGGTGTTTAGAGAGTGGAGCAGGGACCTTCTTTCTGGCTTACCGTGAGCCGCACGGCACCTGTAGTCCATGTATATGCCTGCATGGGAATCACATGGAATGGACGCATCTATCACACCAGCGCGTGCTGATGTACGAGGCAAGATCATCTCCGCAACTTGGCGACGCGCCGCAGTCGATGGGTGGTCATTCCTGCCTGAGCCAAGCACAAGCTCAACCGTCAAACCCATTTCCCGTAAAACAAATAACACTGACCTTTAGGGTAAAGTTGCAGGGTTCTGTTGGAGGTTATTGATACCGAGTAAACCGTTTGTCATCTTTCGTTTGCCCAGACGCTCCACACCGCAGTGATCCTGTGGCTAATGGGTGCATCCCTCGAAGCTGGCTTCAGTGGTATATGTTACTTGTGTCATTGGAATTGTATTTTAGCTATCGTCGTAAGTACAATACTCTCATAAACGCAAGGTGCTATAGACTGTTTGCTTCCCGCAGGTATATCACACGCACCCAGTGATAGTATCCTGTAAATATGCCCTCCTGACTGATCACTACACTAGACACTAATGACACCACTGCTGTGATATCGTATATCATATACCGAAAGCGTATATTTATTGAACCATTGCTTCCTTCGCTCATCACATTGCTTATAGTAAGGCAGCCATTGGCATGTCACTGTAATAGCATAACGACAATAAAGGCTTTGAATCGTTGGATCAGTTTGTATTTACGTTTTATTTTGAATTCACTGCATGATGCGGTGCTGATGTGGAGATTAAGTAAAACCCTTAATGGCCACAGACTCTTCAGGTATTGACCACGAATTAGATGATCCATTTAATTTATTATTTTTTTTTTAACTGAGATATGTTCGATGGTGTTTTTTTTTTAAGCCTGGACTTGTTCTGTTTGCAAGCAGCTCACTGTGTCATCAGGTAACACCACAGCCAGTGAATCCGGGGATGCTGGAGGTATCAGCAGGGAGACGATTCAACTAAACAAACCGACGTCGTGAATAAAATTACCTGTGAGGTTCGAAGGGTCTGGAGGCTGGCAGCTTAAATACGCGTCGACGGATTTCGCAGGTTTGCCTGAATTGCTCCTTCAGCGGCGTCTTCCTCGGGGCAAACACAGAACACACTTTGGCAGTTTTGCCATTTTTCCATTTTCCATTTTTTTTCTGCCCTATTTTTTTTTAACTATGACGTGTGGTTTAACGTTATCCAGTGTACGTTGTGTGGTAAAGCGTACTTTCAACGTTCGAATCAGCTATCACTACACAGAAGCCTTCTGACCAAATGAAACACAACCAGATCTCTGGCATCTGCTGTGCATTGATGTGTTTGCCTGTTCGGGTCGGATAATTCCATTAAAAATGTTTCAGCATCCCGAATGTTGTACAGCCACGGAAATGGGTCAAACCAGGCGGCGATGAGTTTTTATTTTATTTTATCTTTTTGAACAGCTGTGGTACAAAAGTAATGAGAACAGTCCAGCCTCATTGTTTGATGTGGTGCATTTCAGAGGAGTGACATGCAGGAGCGGGTGTTCTGTCAGCCGTTACACTCGGGAAAAAATCAAACCCTTGGCGTAAACGGAGAATCGGGGAATCTTTCGATACGCTGTGTGTCCGGAAGCGTAACGCCGGGCTCTTTTTTAGTTTTTTCGGGAGCTAAGTGCTGTTCCCCCCTCTCCCCCCCTCCATTCCCAGCATTCCAGCAAAACACAGGGGCAGACATTTAAATGGATCCAGGCCCACCCCCCGGGTCTGACTTTTCGGTGCTTTTCCGGGTCACCGGCTTTGTATTGATCGCTAGGGCCATTCGGATATTGTTGGTCATAAGCAAGACCGCCTTTGTTATGAGACTAAATCAGAGCAGAATCACATGGAAGCCTGGACCCCATCCTCTTGTCTATTTTCATCTTTTTATAACAAATACCCAACAAATTTTCTAAAAAAATATATTGCATGTTTTTATTTTAGCAAATGCCCAAAATATCCATATTTTTAAGTATGAATGATAAAGTATTGGCCCTGTTAAATGCAGGAGGCATTTATTTTTTAAATTCTTGCTAACATGGCCGAATACATCAGGCTCAGAGGAGACGTCTGCATGTTGGGGGTGGGGTGGGCGCGGGGGGGAGGGGGGGGCAGCGATGACTGAACAGTGACAAGCTGTGCAGTTATCAGCCGCTCTGGGTTCCAGGGAAGGTCTCACCTCTGCTTGGACAGCCAGTCCACCTGCCCCAGCGTGATATATTAGCATAGCGGGCGAGGTAGCCTACAGCTTTTCCAAGTTTTTCCGTTTTACCAAAGAGGCTCACCGGACACGTCCCGGGGCCCGGATGACCAGCGTCACGGTGCCACTCAGCCATTAACTATTTCGACCCCAGCGGAGTAGCAGACGCAGCTCCAGAGAGGTCCTGAGGAGATACAGCAGGTCCCCGCGGCGCGCCGGAGACCGAGGGCGGCGTGCCGTGAATCACTATCACGCCGAGTTATTCTGCAGCGTGGCGGACATTTTGACCCGGAACGGCCTCCGCGGCTCCATGGTTCAAAGACACGGCGATGCTCTTTCACAAGAATTGCAGCTTTCACCTCGGGGGCCAGAAGTGCAGAGGCCCTCAGCCGGGACGGTAGCCGGAGTCGGCGTCCTCGGGCACCTGTCGGCCGGCGGGAGGCCATGAGGGGCCGTGCGCGACGTCCGCCGCGGCGTAGGTGCTGCTAAGTAACCACACACAGGCTTTGCCTCGTAATGGTGAAAAAGTGGCTTTGGATGTGGTTCTTTTTCAACCTGCAAATTGATGCGGGTTAAACACATTCAGTGTTCGTGTTATTTAAAATTGTTCTGGCAAAAAAAAAATAAAAAATTATGCTCATCGGCACCAGTAACAGGAAAATTAAATGTTAAAATAAAACGCTACTCTTTTCACAGAATCGTGTTCAATCACAGACTCCTTTATTTGTACTTCTGTTCTCAGTGGCAAACTCTCTGTACCAGTCGCTTATAATGTGACGCAAGTCTGTCAGATGCTCAAACTTCATGCGGGAGATTTTAAAATGGGCTGCTTGATTAAAATGGGGTAATAAATTCCGTCGATTCTGGTAAGAATCTCCACAACGGCCATGGGACTGGCTTGGGGGGCGTGTTCGTACCCACGCGGGCACCTTGGGGGCGTGGCCCCAGATGAAAGCTGATTGGCACCTCGGGGTGCCCCCTCACTTGTCACTAACCGTTTCACAACATAAAACTGGCTAATGATAAGGTCACCCTTTCCGTATAAATTATGGCCCCTGTTATGCCCGCAACCTTAAGAAATCTTGCCTTAAAAATCACTCCTTTCTAGTTTTTGCCATGTAGCCAATGGCAAAACAGATTTTCAGTCATGATGGGCAAGATGTGTGTGTCAGTATATATATGTGTGTGTGTGCAATGTCCCCATAACGTGATAAATATAAATTTTTTTTCCCTTATGAGGTCCGGTTTCCTGGTCCCCATAAGGAAAAA
>JAABNY020000095.1:4966565-4976646 GCA_015164015.2 Brevimyrus niger | reverse complement strand
CCCCCTTTTAAGTGCTTGTTTATTCCGGTCTGTGCTCTTTCCCTTGGTCCCTCTGTTCCTCTTTACCCGCGCGTCTCACCACCTGCCGTCTTTTTTTTTTTTTTTTTTTTTTTTTTTTTCTGAGGCTGCTTCTTTTGATGTACGAAATGAATTTGCAGTTTTTCTGACTAATGTACCTGCAGTTTCGGCGCAGACTATCTGGCCTCTTCGGAACATCCTGTCAACCGGCATTCGAGCGCGTTCGTCATTGAGATTTAGTTACTTCGCTGTTACTCCTCCTTAGTGTGATGCTTCCGGTACTTGGTTCCCGACTGCCGGTAACCCTGACGACCAGGGAGAGTGGGCAAAGCTCGAAGGGGGAATCAGTTTAGCAGATGGATGAGTGCCTTATTCCTAGCGTAGCAAATCTGAAACATTAAAATGAATCCGTAGTAAAGACTCATCGTCGGAGTCGGCACAGGGTTCTATGAGTGCCTGAATGCATCTTAATGACTCCCGATACAAATGTAAAACACTGGAAATTTATCGTCCATACAGTTAAGCATTATTTTATTTGAGCATTATTTTATGTGTTTTTTTTTTTTTTTTTTTTTTTGTTAAACATTATTAAAGAAATGGAAGGCTGAAAAGGACAACCCTTTCAGCCCTGGCAATAACAATATATTAGTTTCATTACAATGAATTTCATTTACTGAAATTCATAACAAACTCCTTAAATTTCTGTCATGAAATATACACAAGGGGCTTTAAAGTATTTCATGAGTTCAAGTAAACACTTGACATTGAGCAAGGACCACAGGATGTGTTGCGTGCAGGAATTTCAGTCTGCAGTAATGAAGTGCTTCACATTGCTATTGACACATCAATCGGCACGGGTCCGTTTTCATTTTTGTAGTATTGGCACTCGAATTTCATAAGCGGCATAACCAAGATCCAGAGCCACGGAGCGGGTCCAGCGGGCAGTTCTGCAGAACTGTTTGCTCAGCTTCTGCCTATGATTGTTCAGCTCCTCGGACCAAGCCATACGTGATTTCTGATTCTCTTACCGAGCCTTGGTGATCCCTTCCGTGAAATATACATTTCATTCAAGTTTCTCAGCATTTATTGCTTAACCTTTTCTTATCCTCTCCACCTTTTTATAGGACATTTTGTTAACAGCTAACCCTAACCCTAAGTCTTTTCATTGGCTTGACTGCTGCTTGCATTCCTGCACGGAACTGATGCTGGGCACGCACAACATACTGTTTAACTTGTCAGCATCGATTGACAGTCGTTAGAAATTAAGATGTCAGCACAGTAATTACGGTTGATATTGCTGGCTGATATTTCAACATCATGAGTATTCGAACTTAGTATCACCAGAACTAAAGGCATAACTACTAAAAGACCGGAGATCATGGGCATTGTTTTGCCTATTTTACCCCCCCCCCTCGAAATATATGTGTATTTATTGGCTTACGTTATGAATGGCTTTTTTAATATTATATATAATAATATTGTATAATCTATTGTACATACTGTAATCAATCCAAATGCAACATCGCTTCTCCAAATTCACAACGCCGGCTATGTTTACCTTCCAGGTTGCGCAAACCAGTACTTCAGTTGGTTACCAAAAAGTGTAGGGCTTTAGTATTGGACACAGCTCGCAGCGGGCGGGACTTCTGGAAGAAAACTGTAATAAGGGAATGAAGGTATATATTGGGACAACTTTTAGCCAAAGCAGGAAAATTATGAAGCTGTACAAAACGTAATAATGTGAAAAAACCCTATATTTTCAAGTAGCCAATACATTAATGTTATACTGAACATATTCGGCAACACAGACCAGGAATAGGAGTAATAGGCTAGTATTATAGCCTAGCCTAAATCTAAAAAATTTCTATTTCTATTTTCCTCAATTTCTCTGATGAGGTTTACCGTTGAATTTGACCTCCTGTTTTTTTCACTGAATTTAATAGCGTGCTGTAGTTTGCTGTCTTTTTGTTGTCGGTGAGATGGAATCTGGCTGAACGGTGTTTCATTCACCATTCTTCTTTATCTAGATTAACCCACTTCAAAATATATCTACTGTGTTTAGCTTGTGTTTATTGAGTGGGCTCGGCCCTCCTAATTTAAAAATCCTAGACATCACCCGCGACGTAATTTTAAAATCTGGCCCAGAGGACGAAATTTTATTTTTTTTCACCACTGGATAAACTCCCCCCTTGGCAAGTAGCTCACAGTTTAGCCGGTCCTGGGTAGGCCTATTAGCGATCTTAGACAGAAATATATTGGTTATTTGTCACAATCTTTTAGCACGTGAAAGACTCACGGACAGGACAGGAGAGTGGGATGGATGTGCAGCTGTGTGACTCGGCTGAGTGGCCCACATCCTGTAGGCGGAGCCTGACTGACGTGTGCCCATGGTCACGCCAGCAAAGTGGGGTACTCCTGGCAGGAGACAAGCCGCTGGATCTAAGGAGGCCAAGAACAATGAAATGCTTTGTCATTCGAGGGTTTTTTTTCCCCCATAAAAATAGAATCTCTAGGGATATATATTTTTTTTTTTTTACTTAAACATGGATGTAATTTAAAGTGACTGAAATGGGTTACCATTACCAGTGGGTAACATCATGGTGTGCAGATCAGCTGTTATGAAGGCTGGGTGAGATTAACAATCACTTGTAGCATCCAAGCCTCCTGGGACAGTGTTGTATTCAGGTAGCACTTTCATGATTTGGCTGTTTGGCTGTTGTGCGTTAAATTACCTTCCAGATATCTTCTACATATATGTTCTGCTGTGTGGATTGAAAGGGATGGTGTATGTGTGCGTGTGTGTGTGTGTGGGTGTTTAGTGGGGCATTGATGGGTTAGTGTGTTGTGTGGAAAGTGTGTGCGTGCGTGGGTGTGTACACGCACGTGTATTTGTGTGTGTGTGTGTGTGTGTGCGTGGAAGTGTGTGTACGTGCACGGTGGAGGCTTTGGATTCATGAACAGACAGCGCAGTCGGGCAGCCAGTTTACGCTGCGGGATGCATAGATCAATACGCTTCGATCCCTGTCCTCGCTCTCTTTGTCTGTCTCCGTGAACCCCCCCCCCCAATTCTCTGAAGCCTCAGGCACACAAGCAGGACCTCTCCCACTCTGAGACACTCCAGCCCAAGAGTCAGCGCCAGCACTAATACCCCCCCCCCCCACAAAAACCAGCGTGTCGTTATTTCCCAAAGCGCACAAAACGCCAGTGTGTGCGGCAAAGGGGGGCTCCGCCCCACCCCCCCATCCACGGCACATCGCAGAGGGACAATGAAAGGACCGGGAGGTGACCTTGACCTCGCCATTAACCACGCCTCGCCGCCTTGTTCCCTCAGTGCTGCTTCGTTAATTAGGTAGAAGGCAGAAATTAGCCGAAGACAAAATGCCTCTATGCAGTGAGGTTCGCGTTAAAATACAGTGTTAAACCTAAAAGAATTGACAGACATTGAGCTGAACATTAAGTGGTGTGGCAGAAGATTTCTCAGTTTCATCGTGAGATTAAAGCTGCTGTCAGCCACAGAACGAAGCAAAGGGAGACATTTCTGGGCCGTATTGTTCTTATAAAGCAATCGCTGCACATTAGTGACAATATTATGGACATTTCACATGACGGAACGTCAAACAATCACGGAATTTATCTTTCCGGCATTGAACACGCTCCCTGCCCGTGAACAGACCATTGAGACAGGACCCTGTTTTCACTGGGTGGAGCAGGATTGCTAGCTTCAGTGCTTCGTTTTTACTCGCCTACAGCGGTACACCTGTTCCCGTTTCCCCCTGTTTCTGCGGGCTACTCCCCGGCTGCTTCCTGCTCACAGTAGAAAGCCGCACAGCGTTGACGGCCGAGCGGGATCCTCTGTTTTACCGCTGCGATGTCTCACACAGCAGCGTGATCAGCGGGGCTTTCCTGCGGAGTGAACCAATCAATGGCACCCAAGAGATGGCGGCCGGGGAGATAACACATTGACAAGCACTGGCAGGGCGACTGTGCGACTGTGGTTTGCGACTGTAGTTTGCGACTGTAGTTTGCGACTGTGGTTTGTAGGGTCAACCAAACTTTCCACCACACAAACATACCCTCCGTGCTCAGGTAGCTGCCTCCCTGGCCCGGCACCTGTTCTAATGCTTAGCTTCTGAGCGCTTACCCTACATTGAATCTCCGCGTCGCACCCCGCCACCCGTTATGCTCTTTGCCGTTAGTCGCCTTTATCCAGAGTGATGGACCCCCCAATTCCAACTCATCCCACCGGGCGTGTTTTCTGAAGCGGGTTAAGTAACGTGCCCGAAGACGTGAGGACGAGTGTGGTTCTCTTCTTGCTTGCGTTGCGGTCAGCAGCCTCTTCTTTGCAAGGTCAGTTTTTTTAACCTACACCCCGACATCCTGGATCCCGTGCTTCATCCCGTTATAAATAGCCAGATATGCTTGGTTTGATCCAGATGTAGTAAAAGCTTCAGGGGTTGGTAGACACACAGTCTAATCAGAATGGTAATCATTGTGCACAGGGGAGAGACGGCCCACAATGAGGACAAATGGGGTCCGTTCACTAGAAGCACAGAACACCCAGTTTGATATGATGCTGAATTCTCATTTAAGCCCATGAGCTGATAGAAAAAAAAGCAGAATTATTATAAACAGTGAGTCATGAAATTGTCATTTTTCCCTACCCTACGAATAGCCTTTCTTACAAGAAAGTGTACGTCTTGTCAAATCAAAAATCATAAGAAATAAGCGGTTGATCACATGACCTGCGCCTGCTTTTCATTAGCACGGATTTGTGATTGTGATCTCCTCAGGCTAACATTGGGCTCAGTGCGTGCCGGTTAGCTCATAGCGGGATGGGATCCACCCCATAGATGCTGACGGACCCAGCCTGTTCTGGAGGAGTATCCGTCTTCTGAGAACATCAGAGTTGCAGTTGAGTTGCGGTGAAGCAGATGTCCTGGGGTGGGCTGTTTTGGTTAATGAGCCCCTTAACTTGCTATTCCTGTGACGTAGTAATTTTATTTTGGTTCTGTTTCGTTTTTTTGGCTCTCCCCCAGCGCTTGCTCTCTGCTCACGCTCTATTGCCCGAGCCCGTACACTGCCGGAGAATCTTTTTAAGACCAGCCGCCGGTTTTCTCTCCTTACGTCTTTCCCTCGTACTGAATTAATCATCGGCTTTCATTGCTCTCTACCGTTTTTAAACCCAGTTCCACTCCCGTGCGCGAGATCCTTGTTCCGTCACCTCGTCCCCCGAGCCGCTTGGGTCTCCCACAACACGTACGCACGGCGTCGGGGCGAAACAGCGAACCTGAAATGGCCCTCCTGCATGAAAGTGAATTAATGAGCGCACGAGTTCCCTCCGTGCCGGACTGGGAGTCTCACGCACATCATGCCCTCCCCCCCCCGTGATTTGCGCTCCCTCAGTTACAGCCACCCTGCTGGCTGAGCGGTTCCTGAAGATTGACGCGCGCTTTCGAGAGGCTGAAGCCAAATGTGCGCGTGACGTGTGTGTCTTTCCATACAGCGACACAGCCGGCCACAAAGCCATAAAACCCGCATTAGGAGGATGTGAAAATGAGCCGCTTTTTATCGCCCATTCAGAGGCAAATTTCCTGTGACGCGTTGAACCTGTCCAGCAAGTGAGAGTGTATGGGGTTCTGTTTAAAAGGAAGGTTTAGTCAAGGAGGTCGATCCTTTGTAAAGAACAATATGCATACATAATCTTTAGCAAAGGCTAAGAAATGAAAAACACAACTATCAAATCAATGGCTGAACTCCCACTCAGAGATATTTCTGGACCGGCAAAATAAATTAATATAGCGAAAAACACATCCTCAGTTCAAGTGAAGTAGATTTAGCTGTACTTAAGCTCTCTCTCTCTTTCTGTCCTTCTCTCTCACTCTCTTTCTGCCTCCCTCTTGTGCACATACACACAAAATGTGCACCCTGGCAAGAAGACCTCTCACACATCTCTCCTTTGTACACTCCACACACTCCTGATGCACGCGCTTGTGAGTCATATAACCGATCACGGACACCAACGTTTTGCCGCATGTACTGTATCTGTAGCACACGTGTTCATACACAGGACATGTGTGATTTCGAGGTCCCTCTCCATTGAACCATCGGAACAGAATCCCCGCAGCTCGATTGGTGATATTTATGGGGTAAAATCAGGCCTGGTGTTTTTATATCTGGTTAGGGCCCTCGAGGTAAATGACACATTTTATGCTTTAACTTTGAAAACAATGACATTTAGCTCATCTGGATTTTGATGGGATCATTTGTAAACTGTCGGCTTAATGAAGGGTTTTCTCGTGCAGTTTAATCACTTGCGTTAGTGTGGCATCTTCGTTTCCGTCCCCAAAGGTTGCCCGTTCAAGACTTGCGTGCGGCCTTTCCTATTGGCTGGTGTTTCCAGACCGGGTCCTAGGAGACCCGTAGACAGTCCATGTTTTTGCTTCCTCCCTGGGAGCAAAGATGTGGACTGTCCGACTGGGAGCAAGAAGGGGGGCAAAAACGTCGACCCGCTGTGGGTCTCCGAATACCGGACTGGGAAAAACCGCTATGGGCGACATAGGAGGCGGCCTAGGGCACCAGCTTCTGAATGGGCACCGGCTTGCCAGCGAATTTCACTTTGTGTCAGATCGGGGAGCAGTAGTGGCAGTGATGCTCGCCTAGGGTGCCACATTGGCTTGGACCAATATAGTCTCTGTCCCATGGAGCCTTGCATCTCTCCCCTCCCCCCCCACCACCACCACAAACCCAAGTGTGGGTTGCTTGGCATGACCGGATAATATGCTGTAACTGGCCATGGCAGCGCCCGGCTGGGTTAATACGAGCAGGACCGGCGGGAGGGAGAGGAACTGGGCCAACACCCCGGGCACCTTGCATATTTCATAGGACCGCTACCCCTCCTTAAGCGGAAGCTTGACACACTCCACTTTGAGCTCACAGTTAATCCTTGGCCAGCTCCCCGTCCATCATCAGGGGCGTCTGGAGTGTCCAGGTAGGTTTTTTTATTTTTATTATTTTTTTCAGTCATGAGCAGCCCATGAATGTCGGTTCTCTTTGATTTGTTCGATCCGAACACACAGAGCGGCCACACCGCAGAAGACTGCCCATGGCGCGATGTGCCTGCCAGGACATTAGTCTGGAGGTGTCAGTCAAAGGTGGCAATTTTTGCATTTTTTTCTCTGACTCGTTCAAGAGTTCTCGAATTCCTGTATTACGGCGTGTGTCCCTCACTACTTGGGGGGGGTGGGTCCGCCAGCCATTGGATCTAAAGAAATGTGCAGCAAAATATGGACCTACAAGAGAATCCTTGATTTTACTACCACTCTGGGTGTGCATTGTGTTTCGATCGGTACAAGAGTACAAACAGTGTTTCCAGTGATGCTTACTAGTGAAAACGACGCGTATTTTGGACGGACAGGCGCATTCGAACGTCAACTCGCTGTCGATCCTGGAGCCGGCGACTCCAAGAGTGACTGTGAACGGGGGGTTTACATCCGGCCCCCACCCCCCCCCCCCCCCCCCCCAGCGTCAGCACTTTAAGATAAGAAGCGCTGAAGTGGCAGTAGAGACCAAGGGAGGAGAAGATGGGGGCAAAACGGTGAAACTTTAAGGATTCTGGGGAAAGGTTCTGCTTGCAATGTTACGCAGGCGGGTGAGGCAGCCTGCTGGTACCGGCAGTACTTGAGACCGCAATATGAAGAAGATTCCCAGTGCCAGAAAGGTGCTTTGTATCGGGGGGGGGATCGGGGTCAGGCTACCGTCTTCAAGGCTCTTGTTGGTTTCGTACACGTATGCAACCCATAGGGGGAGAATCTCACTCCCCACCACTGGATCCACTCCTCTGTAGGAGCTGTGCGAGCGTCGAGCATCTTCCCCATCCTCAGCGTCATCCTCCTCTTCACGGGGGGCCTCTGCATAGCTGCCAGCGAGTTCTACAAGTCGCGCCACAACATCATCCTCAGTTCCGGCATCTTCTTTGTGTCAGCAGGTAAGGTGTGGCCAGATTAGGTGAGGCGCCGTGGAAGGACGGAGGATGGGAGAGGGGGGGGGGGCGATGAGTGACAGAAACACTGAGACGGAGAGCGAGGAAGGGTTCGAGTGGGGGATGTTGGGCATTGGCCGTGGCCAAGGCTGCAGTAAAGCTCAAACCCCATTCTCGGCGACCGACCAATCACAAAAAGTGGCACTGGGGTTCAGAGATGTGTGCCAGTGAGCATCTGTGATAAACCTCTAATTAGTTTAATCACACTCAGCAGCCCCCACCCACTCCCACCCCCGGTCACCCACAGCTCCACGTCCCAGTTGAGGGAGAGTACGTAAAATAGGACAGAGCGGAAGTACAGCCCAACCTGATTCAGGACCTGCAACGTGGCCCAGCTAATGGTAGCCTTTTGTACCACAATCAGAATGAGACATGATTGCCCACACCCCACCCACCCCCGAGTTTGCTAGGCCCAGAGCGACCCATTGGGATTCAACTCTAAAAATACGGTGTCCCTGACACACTTCTCTTGTGATCCATCATCACGCCTTCACAACATTAAAGATATGTTGTTGTTTTTTTCTGACTGAACAAAACACATTTATGGCGCTATATTAAATAAAGGTAGCGGGTAAATGAGGGAAGAATCACAGTTGGTTGAGCCCGTGACTGTGTTCCTGTTACGCCCCCAGAGAGAGTTGTCTGAATCGTCAGACGAGCCCCCCCTGTTCCAGCGCCGCCTTGGTCAGCTGCACTCAGCCTGACATGCACCTGCGGTTTCCGCCCCATGGATTTATACGCTTGTGTGTATTGGCCCCCCGAGGGCAGAGAGAGACAAACTGCAATCTGCAGCAGTGTTTCCCAACCTGCTCCTCAGGGACCCACAGACAGTCCACATTTTTGCTTCCTCCCAGCTCCCAGTAAGAGACAACAAAAGCTGGTCTACTGCAGATCCCTGACGACCGGATTAGGAAACACTGGGCAAGAGCATCATTGCGTGCAAAGTTGATGCACGCAGCAGAACTGTGAGGACAACGTGGCGATTTTTTTCAAAGTCTTACTCATTTTTTACTCATCTATAATGTTCGATAAAGTCCATTAAGCTTCATTATGGATGTTGAGCATGGCCAAATTTAGGGGGGTGGTGGCCACGGGGCTAAGCACCCAGAAAAATTGTTTGGGTTGCCTACAAATTGGGGACCTGGTATACAGTCCAGGCTCGCTCACTCATAAGTCCTGCCTTGCAGTTGGGTGGAATTACAAGACATGACAGTTTGACCAAACAAGCAATAAGTTCCCACTTTGTACCCTTATAATCATAGCCTACATGTTGTTTGTTGACGCCCCTTTGGTTCCTTATGCTGGGTATTGATTGAGCACCTATGTCAAGGTCCGTCAGGATGGTACAGACCATCTCTATTCCTGCAATGCGTGCGGAAACCCTTGACCCTCTCTCTCTCTCTCTCTCTCTCTCTCTGTCATTGTTTCTCTGGCCAGGCCTCAGCAACATCATTGGGATCATCGTCTACATATCAGCCAACGCGGGGGACCCGTCTAAGAGCGACTCCAAGAAGAACAGCTACTCCTACGGCTGGAGCTTCTACTTCGGCGCGCTCTCCTTCATCATGGCTGAGATGGTGGGCGTGCTGGCGGTCCACATGTTCATCGACCGGCACAGGCAGCTGCGGGTGGGCGCCGCCCGCGCCCCCGACTACCTGCAGAGCTCGGCCATCACGCGCATCCCCAGCTACCGCTACCGCTACCGGAACCGCTCCCGCTCCAGCTCGCGCTCCACGGACCCCTCGCAGTCCCGCGACGCCTCGCCCGTGGGCCTCAAGGGCTTCAGCGCGCTGCCGTCCACGGAGATCTCCATGTACACGCTCAGCCGGGACGCCCTCAAGCCCGCGACCACGCCCAGCGCCACCTACAACTCCGAAAGGGACCACAACTTCCTGCAGGTGCACAACTGCATCCAGAAGGACCTGAAAGACTCGTCCCACACCAACACAGCCAACCGACGCACCACCCCAGTATGAGACTGTCCCACGGTGGATTGGGTGGGGGGCAGGGAAGGGTTCGGGGTCG
>JAABNY020000095.1:4944820-4954995 GCA_015164015.2 Brevimyrus niger | reverse complement strand
ATATAAAATGTTGATAAAATGTTATTTCTAATAGTTTTAAAAAATATTTGATTTCTTGGAAATCATCTCGCGACCCCGCCTCAATGTCTCGCGACCCCTACTTTGGGAACCACTGCGGTAGAGCACACGACTTCACTTCGTACTGGTTTGAGAATTAAAAAAAACCCCATCATATTACATCATATGATGTTAGTGGCTGCGACTGTGTGTGCAGAGGTGAGGTGTGTTTGTGTGGATTTCCTCCAGTAGTCTAAAAGCATGCGGATAGATGAATCGGTGTCTTTAGATTGCCAGCAGTGCACGTTTGCCTTGTGATGCACCAGCAACCTGTGCAGGGTGTTCCCTGCCCCCCGTCCTGTCCCCTCTGGCATAGGCTTCAGGAAAAAAAAATATTAAATAATTTATTAATGTGTTTTGCTTTTCTAAAGCCTGTCGTTTCCACCATTATTTCCGAGCTCCCTGGAAGGCTGTGGCCTAGCAGGTTGTCCAGATCTTTGTAAAATGACAAGGCCTCGGGGACTTGGTGACACCCAGACACGCTAATCTGAATGGGGTGGCTTGCTGCCTGGCTGTAACAAAAGCCTGCAGGTGCTGCGTTCCTTTCGTGACTGAATAATGTTGGCTCAATGAGGCTCGGGTGCCTCTGATGCATTGTGACAGGAGCGGAAGTGAAAAACAAATTCAGTGTGGTTAGCATCACTCTCTGGATCTGCTGAAAAATATTTTGATTGCAATGCACTCAGTTTTGCCAAAGAGTCTGAGTTCCTGTACTATGTTTGCGCATTATGTTTAGCGAGTAGCTCTTGAGGGCGGGTTCTTACCTGCAAAAGATGTACAGCCAGGGGGCATCCTGTACTGCAAACGCAGTGCAGATCAGAGCCCATCCTTCCCCGTAGCTTTAACTTTCAATAGCCAGAGAACGAAGATTATGGCCCTCCCAGGGAATGTGCGCTCGAAGAATTCTGCTATTCAGCAGAGCTTGTGTTAAGTGTTTCTCCAACGAGAGCCAATATTGTTCCCAAATGGGTTGGAAAAACCTCACACCGTACCGAGTCAGCGATTTAATATTATTAATCCACGGAGATGCTCCTGATGCCATCAATACACTGCTAAAATGAGACTAGACGTATACACTATGGTGGAAATGCAGAGCTGCAATACCTCTCCACTGCGCTTAGGGAGTAGAGGTTAACGTGCCTTTCAGGCTCACACACTCGCGAACTTTTCGAAAGTCACACATTACACGATAGTGGCGGTGGAACCTCACTGCATCGCATCACAATTTACTGATAACAAGTACACTCTATACACATTCGTATTACTATAATTCATTCATAGATGTATTTTTATGAGCGAATGTTTGCTCTACATTTATGAATATGGCTGATGTATACTTCACCGCAGTATTTTAGCAGGAAATATTTTTAAACCATACAGATTAGTACAGACATTAAACACTAATTAGACCAATAAAGTGAAAAGAGAATTGGCTGGAATAGCAACCACACCTTTTAGAATTCTTTGGGAACTGTATAATTTACTGTATTACATTTACTTTCATTTCGCAGGACGCTTTTGTCCAAAGTGACTTTTAAGTCAGGCAAATGGCACATTAAAAACATTCATGCTGTTAAGGAGTCACCTAGACATCAGGGCAGCTAGGCTGAGCTTCCAGGGAATGATCAACTACAATGAAATAGCAGATTTCCTATCATATTTTAATCTTTAGTTTGCAATATCCATTTATATTGACAATTTATTGTCAAATGTTCTATTAGCTTACAGTTCTGAAAATAATACGACCAATAATTGTTAATATGCATGCATCCACTCATTAAGTGATACTATTTATCTGGGTCATAGGGAGCCTTGGGGATATCCCAAGAAGCAGGTAGAAGAGAACCTGATTTTCTTTTTACTTTTAAGGTGGAAGGGAACCCATACAAATACAGAGGGACTCCACACACTCAGAGTCAGGGCTGTGAGGCATGTAGGTGCAGTTCCAACCACCAAAATATACTAATGCGAAATATTAATATTATGTGATAAGATAATACAACAACAGGTGGATTTGTTGCCAGGAGGCAGTCTGTGCCTGTCATGGCAGTAATACTAGGACCCCCTGGTGGACAGTAGTGGTGAGAGAAGATGTTAAGCTGAAGGAGGTAGCCTTCGGGGCTATGCTTGCGTTCGGGTCTGATGAGGAAAGGGCTGAAAGGGCCAGGCAAAGCTGACGAAAAGGCAGACGCAGGAGTGGGAGCTGGTAAGTGAGTGGGGAGGCGGCGGAGAGGGAGGGCTGTCCCATGGCCCCCCATGACAGTAAAACAAGAAAGCTGCTCCCTATTTTTAGAAAGGGTGGCCAGTGGGTCTCTTCCAATCACAGGGTGGGTCATTCTTGGCCTCCCTGGGAAAGTCTGAGTATTTGAGAGTCTAGCCTTGCGTTTAGAAGGAACAATGTGGATTTCAGGCTGGTCACTGAATAGTGGTCCAATTCTTCTCCCTCGCGTAGCTGTGTGAGGGTTTGTGGAAATATGCTGACGGTCTATAGGCGTTTTTGTGGATTTGGAGAAGGCGTGTGACCACATGCTCGGTGACACTGTGGGTGGTGCTGCAGGAGTTCGAGACACCGTGCCTTTACTGCCCGCTCTTCTGTCCCGGTATGAATGGTTCCCTACTTCCTTAGCCCCAAAACTGAAACTGTTAAGGGTAGGCGTTAGCATGTGGCAAAGGCGTTAGCATGTGGCAAAGGGTGTGTCTCGTCTCCTCTACTGTTTGTGGACAGCCTTGCCACCAGCAGACGACGCCATACGTTTGGCATCGCCCAGCCAAGACCTCCATCACGCGCTACAGGGGTTCGATACCGAGTGTGAACCGGCAGGGATGAGGGTCTGCATCTCCAACACCGAGGCCATGGCAACTCTTGGAGAAAGGAATCGACCGCTTCCTTCAAAGCAGGGAGTCTGCACTGTGTAAAGGAGCCTGAGTAACTATGCTTCATGTTTTATGGGTGATGGTTCGAGGGAATGGGAGATTGACGGGCAGATTGGTTTGGTAACATGCAGCTTTACTGGTCCCTGTATCCTCTATTCTCACCAATGCTTATGAGCTGGTCCAAGTCTGAAGTAGAAGCAGTCAAAATGAAGTTTCTTCACAGGGTTAAGGGACTTTGACATAGAGCCACTGCTTCTCTGAATAAAACACTGAGTGGTTCAGGCATCTTATAATGATGCCACCTGGCCAGTTCCCAGTGGGGCTCCTCTGAGCCTGTCCCACAGGCGTGGGCCTCAGGGAAGACCCAGGACATGCTAGAGGGATTCTGCCTCCCAAATGACTCGAGAATGTCTAGGGATCCCCCATGATAAGCCAGAAATATGTAGGAGAAAATGTGTGGCCTGATCGGTGCCGCCAAGATCCTCACCAGGAGAAGCAGCGGGAAAATGACATAATGAGATATTACATTTTATTGTTTAATTTAGTCATGATCTGACATTTTTTTCTGGCATTTTTATGGATTTGTTTTTCTTGCAAGTTCATTGCATTTTCAAAAGAAAGCTTCGCTTTTTTTTCTGTCCAGCATGGAATAATGTCAAATTCTGACTTTGAAGACTGTAGTCAGGAAGGCTCTGAGTGGGCAATTTCATGTAATGGGCAGTGTGTTGGTTTTGTGATATTTTAAGAATTTTGCGTATACAACAGATAACGTGACCCTAGGAAATGGTTGGGGCAGGTATTAACTATGTTTACACGTGTGTACGCAAATCTAATATGCCTTTTGCGTTACATGTATGGGAGTGTGGGGTTTGAATCGTAGCGCTGCTGTGTGCTGTGTTTACGTCCTCTCATTGGGCTTCTTCCTGCAGTGCAAAAGCATGCACTTCCATGGATTAGCGTCCCTGAATTACCCATAGCTTTTTATTGTATGTGCATGTGTATGTCCTGTGATAGTCGAACATCCTGGCCAGTGCACACCCCTGCTTTCTTCTCCATGCTGCCTGGAATTACCTTACTGCCTCACATTAGCCTGTGTAGGATAAGTAGCGGAATGGCTGATGGATAATATGCGTGGCGTAGGATTTTTTCCGCCTATAAAGTAGAGTAAAGTTTGCAAACAAGTGGAAAAAAAAAGAATCCACTTATAGGTATGAGTCATCGGTCATCAGAGCTCAGTTGTGTTGTGTAAAACACTTGTGCAAACCACATGCACATTTAACTCCCAAGACTCCTAAACTGCAAAATATTTACAAGACGATGCTGTCTCTAAGCACTGATTTCGTTGCAGGATCATGTGTTCTTGTCAAAACCACAAGACTAATTCATAGAACTTCTCTTTGCATGACTCATCTTAATAGAATACTAGAATACGGGGATTTCCGAGATGGGCGTATTACAAGACAATTCAAAAGTCGATATTATCAAAGCAACTTGTTGTTAGTTGTTTGTTTGTTTATTTATTTTTACTCAGCGGAAGTTCAAGTCTATTAGTCGCCACACCAAATCATCACAGATTTGAAATGGCATCCTACTTTGGTTACAGCCCCATTGCTGTGTAAATTCCGCAAAACCTCAGAATAAGTTGTTCTAAATACAGCACGAGGTTTAAAATAAACTGATATATTTGTACTCCATTTTAAATTATAATCTATTTCGGACGCTTATTAGGGTACCCGTTCGCAGGAAACCCACACTTATTCTAATGTGGACGGATAACAACTTCCGCTAGGGATTTAAATGAGCAAATGAAGCGAAAGCAGCGCCCCCTTCGTGCACTTTGGCAAATCTCCCTGTATCCTAATTAGACCTGATTTACACTTCGACAAATAACAACGTTAGTGACATATTTTAAAAAACACAAATTGCACCGTCGCTAAAAAACATGGTAGCTTAGTTATTTAATCGGACCGGATACCCTGCTATCTCATGTATTCCATTTGATGGATTCCTCCTTCTTTGCTGCCCCCACCCCTTTTTCTCCACTCCAACGCTACAAACCTGCATACATACACATACAGAGAGAGAGAGAAAGAGGGAGAGAGAGAGACATCACTATCATAACAAGGCAGGAGCCGGGTTAGGGGAGGCTGACCGGGAGAGAGCAGGTGGGTGTGAGAGGCGCAGATAGGGACGGACTGACTGCCTGTCAGCCGTGTTTCATGAACACGGGTGCTGGTTACACATAAACCCGGCGGCGGCTGAAATTTTGCACCGGTCTCACGAAAGGGGAATCCAAGCGAAAGATGGAGGGAATGGCGTATGGAGCGGGGAAGGCTGGCGGAGCCTTCGATCCGGTTACTTTCATCCGACAGCCGCACACCATTCTGCGGATGGTGTCCTGGGTAAGTGCGCCGTAGAGACCCGGGGTCCATTACGGTTTACATCGCGCCCGTTGCCTTGCTGATACCTACCAGCCACTGGTGTTGGTCCCTTGCAGATACATAACTTAACTGGTGCTGAATATTTACAAAAATCCCCGTTTTATCGGCTGTCAGACGTACATTTAATTTCAGGCATGGAGCGCTGATATGTGACAATTTAGCTAGTGTTATGACAGGACTGGACACATGTTTATTTAGTAGCAGATTTTAATATTATGGATATTTATATCTTTGTATCTCTGGTTATATGATTTTAAAAGAGAGACAAATATGTAAATTTTTCGACACAAGCTTCACCTACCTCGTTTACGTAAAATCACAGGATCTAGGCAAAATATTACCATAAAGCCGAAAACCGAAACAGTTGCAATATGTAATATTATCAGATGTACACTAAGAGGATGGCAGGTTTGGACTCCATGTTAGTTAGTTAATTTCCGTTTGTTAAAACTCGTGTCTGCAGACTCTGCCGCTTTACTAGACGCGCAAGCTGCGCTTCTGAGCAAATTAGGCAGGTGAGTCAAAACGGGGGGGAAAATCATGTGTATCATAAGATAATGAGCATAGTGGGTACCCTCCCGGAGCAGGGAGTAGGAGCCCCCCCGCCGCCAGCCGGCGATGCTGGGTTTCCTGCCTCATGTCAAGGTTAAATCCGCTTCGGGGCGCAAACAGCACAATACAACACATTTCCATGCAAAATTCGTCTTTACTTTCACCCACTGGTTTACTGCATATGCAAAACGGTAAGGTGCCCCCTTCACCCTGCATAATAGTTTTGATGTAATCAGCTGTTGAACATTGCCGGTTACATTACTTTGATTACAATCTGTCCCCAGTACATTTCTCTGCGACACTTTGCTGGCGAGCTGTGCCATACTGTCTATAACTCAGTGCTTATTTCGCTTGGCATCAACACGCAGGGTTTAGATTTACATACCTCAATCCGTATCCGAATCGGAGCGCTTACTAAATACAGTAGGTGGGTTTGCACCTTTAATTAAACTAATTAAACGTAGTAGGCGTAAATGACGCAGCTTTGTCCTGACTTTTCTTTCTTGTAATAACCTAATTTTGTATTCGCTCTAATCGACAGTCTTGGCGCTGTAAAGGTTTCATTTCCGAGGACTGATGTTATCTGCGTGTCTCCTTTTCCTAGATATGAAAATAACGATGGTCCAGATATTGTAGGCATTAAGCGTGCAGTGAAATAAAATGGGAAAACTATCCGAAACATGACTTAATGAATTTAAACCGCACTTTAAACTTGCGTATCTCTATTAGTAAACAAACATCTTTATAGCTGTAGAGTGTTTAACGTGGTAGTTACTGACTAATCCTGGAAGATTCTAAAGAATTACACATGTGCCTTTAGTGTAATTTTATTTTAATGTTGCGGGTGTAATTTTTTCCCCCAAAATAAGCTAATGAAAAGGCTATAGCTTGTAATATATGATAGATACAACTGGCATTATTGCTAATTATTTAATCGGTTAACGAGGCAAACCGGAAGCTGTGGTATTTGTGTTTTCGCGCCCTGTCACATGGTTGCAAACACGCGCACATGTGGCTCGCGCTCCATGATAGTTTTATCTCCATGTGTGGACGGATTGTGAAAGACTAAGATTGCGAAACAATTCTTATCATATGTAACTTTGTGACCTGTATGTTCTTTTCTAAGAAGCGGTTTTGAACTACAGCTTGTGTATATGTTCAGCGCAGTTCCAGTGACTTAGGGCATCTGGGAAGCTTGGTGCCACGATGAAGGGTGGCTCAGTGTGTAGCACTGTTGGTGTGTGTTCCATTTGACCTTTAAAGTTGGAATTTCTGAGCTCCTAGTCCGACACTTCAACCGGAACACCCCCTGAAGTCGGACTTCCCACTTGGAAAGTAGGAGGAACCTCGACAACCCCAGCCCCAGAATTAAAGATGGCTGCTTTATGCATCCTTTGACACAGTAATTAAAGCTGTATTAACTAACTGTTCATACCGCACTTGTGTCTTATTTGTGCGCCGTTAAATTTGTCGTACACACAATACTATCCACCCTCTATCCATGGACATGTCGCTGTGGTGATTGTGTGCGCAAAATACTGTGTAACGCGTTATCAACTCGTGTTGCTAACAATGAACTTGACTAGGATTGGTATTTCTGGTGACTAACGTAGCTAGTTGCAGTGGAACATGGTTAACTGGGGTGTGATGTCATTCCCAGCTCCTCCTCCTAAGGTAAATGGAAGGCAGCATGTCTTCGCACGGCTGTAGGGTTCCATGTTGTCGTACGGTACGCACCTGGAGCGCGGACAAACGAGCAGGAAGCCAGGGATCGAGGAACACCGGGTTTAATCCGACGAAAAAAGACAGGCAACGACCCATCGACAATACGATGACCGGACTGGGGGAAACGAACGGAAACGCGGACTAAATACAAAGAACTCGTGACAACAATCAGGAGCAGCTGGTAAACACGGGCAGTCCACGCAGGGTTATGAGGGGGCGTACACAGGAGGAACGGACAATCGGGGCGTGACACGTGTTCTCGTGTCTCTTTGTGCCCTGCCATGGCCTGGCATCCCACACACAGTGCCACCCAACCTTTGTGACCCGCAGCCCCCAGGATAATGAAATGCCCCCCCAGAAAATGGCTGGATGGAGGCTCAATATAGCTATTTTTTTTATTTGGATCACTGTGTGGTGTGACCCAGGGGTTCGTGTGCTGGCTCTGTTGGCTAGCTTCTGTTTGTACAGAAATGTTTGTAGGTGATAATATGCCACTGTGTTAAGGGAATATTGAAAGGTGGCGTGGTGGCTAATCACACACTTTAACCCAGATGGGGCTAGCTTAGCTCTTCAGAATTCCCCCGGCTGTCGTGACCGAGCGGAATTGTGCCTTGACAGTGTCTAAGCTGTATAAATGAGTACAAATGGTAAGTCGGTCTGGACAGATGCGTCAGCTGGCTACGAGGACACCAGCGTTGATGAAAGCCGCTGGTGACCGTGCTTCAGCTTTCTCCTCGTTCTCCTGTGCCCTTTTTCACCGCTCATCTGGGCCCAGTGTGACGCTGACTCTGTGGAGCTGGGGGCGGAGCCCTCGGTGAACCTGCCTTCGCAGGACCGGGCAGCTGGAGCGCAAAGGCCGTCGCAAAGGCGGATAACAGATTAGTGTCGGTATTGAGATAAATGTGACGGCCAGATTTCTCGTCGGTGTTGAAAGGACCAAGGAGCCATGATGCCATTATGGCTTTACTCCGACATTATTGGATTGATAAACTTAAAAACAAATTTTAATCAGACTACTGGGCAATTATGTGTAAAGGGCTATTTCACGTCACACCCATAATGCCGGTAAAACACTGTAATTCTAATGTAAATATATGTAATGTATGAATTTTCGAGGTTACATGGAAAGATATGCAAAGTGACTCTAGTAATGAGAGCAAGTTTCTCTGTACTTTGGGGAATTTTGTTTGCCAGTAAGTATAAATGTTACATTCATAATGGAGGAATTGCCCTGCCTCATTCAGTAGTGTTTGGCTAAATAAGTAAATGTCGATCCCGCTCTTCAGTCTTACCCTCATGTCAGCTTGTCTTTAAGGTCATGGGTAGGAGGTGTGTTGGTTCCTAACATCGTTCTTATGTCTCGTTTCTCAAGTTCTGTTGTCACTTCAGAACCAGATAAGCTGAAGTTTGTGCAAGAGCAGATCAACCATACTTAAAGCCAACAGTGCAGATTTCTGCTCTGGACTGCGTTCATTTTAAAGACAGTGAAAGCCTGCACACTGCACAAACAGGGTACTCCTTCATAAACAGGGTACTCCTTCATAAACAGGGTGTTCCTTCATAAACAGTGTTCTTTCTCACTGCACAGTTTATTACAGATACGTTGCATTCTGCATGCAAGATTGCATGAGAACTGCAGATTTGTCCATGCGCCGCTTAATGCTTTGATCTTGCGGGCTGGTCTCAGTCTGCCGGCATGCATGCGCAGTCATGTGGACAGGTGTGCTCTGTGATCTTCCTCAGTCTTATGACTCAGACGTGTCACTCTGGGGTCTCCGGCTTTATCTAAAGGCAAAGGTCACAGAGGATTATGGGGGCAGGTGGGGGGGGGGGTAGGCTGAGGAAATTGTTGAGCGAAGCATGGAATAATGGAATGTGGCAGAGAGAGAGAGAGAGAGGGTGGGGATGGGGGGGCTGGAAAACCCTGATCTCAGCTATGCATCAGTGTTTATATATGGGTCAGCAGTAACAATGCCCTGCGTGTTTTATCTATCTATCTATCCATCCATCCATCTATATTCAGAACCTGTTTTTTCAATTCAGGGTTAGAGGGCGGGGCTCTGCAACCTACCCCTGAAGCTATGGGCACAAGGCAGGGAACGATCCAGGATGGGGCGCCAACCCACCGCAGGCCACTGTGTTTGATTCACTACCATTGAAATGATCTGCAGCTCAAGTCACGAATGAGACCTCTTCTGAGATCCAGCCAGGCGACTACAATCCCAGATTTTAAAGACCAGTTGACTAATTCGTTCCATGGACGGGCGAGGGAGTGACACACATCGTCACGGGTTGCCGTGAGACCGAACTGTGATCACAAGCACACGCAAAAAGTGATGGAGTATCCTACTGGAGAGTCTCTAGTGAATAAGTGAATAACACCAGAGTCCCTCACCTCCTGCGTGGTGTCAGCTGTCAGCTTCTCTTCCTATACTGTACATGTGGTCATCTGAATCTGTTTAGCCTTGAGCAAAGGAGACTAAGGGGGGATATGATCCAGGTCTATAAGATTCTAACGGGTCTAGA
>JAABNY020000095.1:4920218-4932615 GCA_015164015.2 Brevimyrus niger | reverse complement strand
GGGGGGGGTCAAAACTGTTGAGAGGGATGGTTGATTAGCAGAGCGCAGCCTCATGTCATGTGCTCGTAACTACTTTGTCTCGCCTTCTTGAGTCTCCATGTTAACTGGCCATGTGTGTAACACCATTTAGCTGCGACATTCAGTATCGGCGGATCCAACTTAAGACATGAGCCATTATGGCGGCGCCTCGAGCAACTCAACGTGCACATTCTAAATCTGACCTCAGAGATCACAGAAGTTACTGCCCAATGTCACCGATTTGTGACACGCATGCCATTCCTATGGACGGAAAAGTGCCTGGGGTGGGACGAAAATGATAGTGAGCAAACAAGTGAGAACTGAATATTTCAAGTGCTGTTAAAGGTCACCGAGGCCTTTATGGCGTTGGCATGTTTTAAACATAGATTATCGGTAGTCAGAGTACTTTAGCTGTCTCCTTCAACCATACACCAAAACTGCATTTTCTCATTTACATCAGGAGTTATCCTTTAGTGGGGAAATACTTTTCTGATATACATCGTGTTTTATTTTTCCGTGCAACACCAGCCTACCAGTGCCATGCTTGTAAGAAACACTAACCCAGTTAGCCCAGATGAATGTGTACTTCAGGCATATGAAGGTAAAGTGTGACCTGCTGTTCATGCAAAGCACAGCTAAACAGAACCCAATGCTGCCGAAAATAGACAGCACCTTCCTCTATGGTTCGTCAACATAGTTTACTGCAAACCGGGGGGTCAGTGTCACTCAAAACGCATTAAATCACTGATGAAACCATGAGATGACGATGATTGTCTGTCTTCCCGTGAATGCACTTGTGATTTATGTGTGCTTGGAGCCGGGCCTTTTCACTGTGGAGTCCGAAGGTGTCCTGAATGGCGAGAGGTTTGACTTCTGGCGTTCGAGCTCGGTCGTGTGCAGCGGGGGGTTTCATGCTTGTTGTACCTGTATTGCTTTCACGGTGCCTTTTTGCTCTAATGACACGTCGTCCATGCTGGAAAAAAAAAACAGCTTGACCTGGCTAAGCTGCTGGTTGACAGAGTCATGATATTTGACCAAAACAGCCCAAGGTATGTTTTCGCATGATGGTTTGATGGTTGATCTGGTCACACCAACTTATGGTGGTCATTCTAACTGGTTTAGCTGGGTATACCAACATGACGAGCTTCATAGTCTAGCCACACCAGCATGATGATCAAGGACCATCTCAGACCATCTCAGACCATCTCAGACCATCTCAAACCATCTCAGACCATCTCAGACCATCTCAAACTAGCTAAAATGACCTACCAGCAGTAGCTGGTTCATTCAGCAGGGATGCCGTCTTCTAGCAGGTCTGCTATGTCTTTCCACTGCTGTTTGTCTTTTTTCTTTGCTTTCATTGACAAGGCCCAGACACTTTTGGGTGCCACGTCAAAGCGAAATGGAATCTGATGGTCCAAAATTCATAGTTTAACGCTGTCATTAGCT
Organism: Brevimyrus niger; assembly: GCA_015164015.2. Lineage (NCBI taxonomy): Eukaryota > Metazoa > Chordata > Actinopteri > Osteoglossiformes > Mormyridae > Brevimyrus > Brevimyrus niger. The sequence goes on along the minus strand of JAABNY020000095.1, from coordinate 4,931,148 downwards.
ACCGATCTCCTCATCAAGCAGGATACTGATTGGAACGGCATTGTAATCAGGGATTGTGAAATAGGGAAGGCTGCTCTGGCCTTAGGCACTTAGATGATCTTTGCTTTTATTTTTTGTTAAATGTTGTCTAAATGTACAATTCCAGCCAGACGGAAGTAGGAGCAGACGAAAGTTTTGAGTTTTGACAACTTGTACCATAGGGATATTCTCACTGTAGATAACATTTCAGATCATTATGAATGCATATCAGGATATCCTTTGCATCGGAATCCATCCAAATTATGAAATAAATGGATTTTTTAAATGTAAGCTATGTAATACAAAATTGAAATTTGTGCGACCATAATGAATAATAGGTAATACACTGCCAGCAAAACAAAGTCACCTTTTGAATTTAAATCTGCAAGTATTTGATGATTGAATCATTATTACAGCTCGGCAACGTTACGCAGCAATAAGGTGAAGCCTGCCAAGTGCAAGAACCTCCAGAACGGCCGGGTTATGTCATCAAGGGATGAAGAGTGGTTCATTTTCGCACACGAATGGGCCACCAGAGTCTTTGAGATGTTTACAGAGTGGTTCATCTCACCGGTCATGAATAAAGGAGCTCAACAAGAAATTCATGCAAAACGGGATAAAAAAGAAAAAAAACAATGTGATGTTGCATAAGCATATGGAAAGAGTGCAGCGAGGAATGGGCCCCATAATCGAAGCTCAAGGAGGTCCAACAAGATAATAATGTGCGCAACTTTTTTGGCCAGGCGGTGTATAAACATCCTGTAAAGTATGTACTCGAATATATACTGTTTCAAAAGAATATGTTACTTTATTATTTATACATGGTATTATAATAGTATGAATACAGTATGACATGGTGTGGTATTGAAATTATTTCATTGTTTTTGTAAATGTTTATTTTGGAATAATTATAAAGAAATAAACAGGAAAAATATCATGACCAAAATAGTCTTTTGCCTCCCATAAAATTCTGTTTAGAGCATTCAAGATAACGTTTAATTACCACAAAATTAAAGGCAGATGTCCAACTCAAATTTTTATATACAACACCGTTTCCGAAAAAGTTGGGATGCTGTGTAAAATGTACATAAAAACCGGGATGCAATGATTTGCAAATGCATGTAAACCAATATTTCATTGAAAATAGAACAAAGACAGCAGTTCAGATGTTGAAATAGATATTTTATTGTTTAATGGCAAATACGTGCTCAATTTGAATTTGCAAAGTTGGGACGGGGCAAAAACACTGGAAAAGTTGTGTAATGCTAAAACTAAAGGCCTCTTTGAAGACCTCACAACTAATTAGGTTTTTTTTTGGTTGCTATGTAAATAAATCAGATAAGGTTATGATCCATATAATAAATATGAAGTTGACCTTAATGTAATAATGTAATCCACGGTACACAGTTATGCTTAAATTTCTGGTATCTGTTTTTGTAAATTGAAGACTGTCTCCCCCTTTTGGTGAGATTGCTTACAGCTTCTATGGATAATTGTTTTCCATTAAGCCGTTATAATCTTCGACGAAAGTCCCTTAGCGTGTTTCAGAAATGAATACCTAGGCTTTCAAAGACACGTATGTCTTTCAATTGAAATTCTAATGCACTACCTGAACAAGTACACGTTTCATTTTTGTTTAAGAACCCACGCAGTGCAAAAAACTGAATCTTTGACTGCTGTTCACGATTCCCATTATACCCAGACACCGTTGTCGGTGTTGTGTAAAGTTAAACATACCTTTTTAATTTTTCTCCCTCAGTTATGCTTGTAGTTTTCTTCCAAACATTTTTTTAGAGATTTTGTGATTTGTTCAACGAATAAGAGAAATATAACCTAAATGCTATAGAAGTGTGTTTTTGCCTACACCCATATTACACATACATGCAATACCAGAGGTAGACACAAGGGGGCAGCAAATGTTCATATTTCTACATTTCAGTACTGGATCTGGTGTTACAGAAGCATTCAATACGTCCGCATCAGAGATTGTTTTATAGTGCCTGCTTATGTAATTGCAATATGTCTATTTTCATTTTAAAAAACAGACCGTATCTTACTCGGTTTTGAACGATCACGATACTACTCTGTACGGCACTGTACTGTGCAGTACCACTGCATTATATTTACATAGCATTTACATTTAATAGGTGAAGTTCGGTAATCTAGGCATGATATAAAATATACAAATTGGGAATAGGTGTATACGTAAATAATAACTTTTATACAAGGGTCTTGAACGTAGGCGGTTTTGGAATTTCGCACAGTATCGCGGTGGGTGGTGGAACTTAGCGCGTAAGATGCAGGAGCACTGCCTTACCTTACCTATATAACCTTACCTTACCTATATTGTTCAGTATAACCATATAACACAAAATTGCACAACAATATCGCTGCATCTAAATGTGTGGAACGCGCACGAGAAAGTAAGAGCATTTTATTTGTTTTTTTTTTGCACAGGTCACTTCATGGGTTCCTTAAACTTGACTTAGTCCTTGATCCTAACGGCGTATCCATTACAGTTTGTATCTTTGTTAAAATGTGGTTTGTGCGGTTTCAGAAGAACACGGTTTGTATGAGAGAATGTGGCACACAAGTACATCTTCCGAGGTACGCATGGTCACCAAGTCCAGTCGGCAGTCAGGGTTGAAGTTGGGGGCACAATAAACGGTGCTTTACTTATATTTAGTATTACTTATTACATTTTTCTCTTAAATTCACAACACAATACAGGAGGTGAGACGATGTCACCTACTTATGCTCCCGATTTACACCCCATTTCTATAGCCTGTGAAGTAGAAGCCTTAAGAAACAGCAGGAGTGTATACTGCATGACAGATGTGATATCTATATTATGGGATAGTACACCAATTCTTTTTGTAGAATTGAACATGAAGCCATCTTATCTTTGGTTAACTATGACTATTAGCTATCAGTCTCCTACATGCTGTGTTCACCTAACAGTCTTCTTTTTAATTTCATTTTGTTGGATTTAAACTCAAACACAAAAGTCTGCTCAGCATGGTCCTTATAATTGTTAGAAAAGGTTCTGGCGACAATTGTGTCCAGTTGTGTGAAAAATATGTTTCAGAAAACTCTTAATGAGACCAGACTGTAAATACATGTAAATTATTTTACTTGTAATTGAATTATTTAGTGAGATTGTTGTAAATAAATCTTCTTATGACCATATATGGCTTTTGTGGTTGGTGCCTGTATTTCCCTGGGATATGTGCTTCACTCTTCTTTTTACCATATATGCCTTTTGTGGGTGGTTCTGGAGAAGGTGGTGACTCTTATACCGTAAGTGTTGGACAATGTGCATGCCGGTGTACATGAATGACCTGTGATGGAACAGAATCTTGTCTGCGATATACCTCACTTTGTAATCCACCCTATTTGGAACAGGCTTAAGGTCACTCTGTCCCCAAACTGGAAAAGCCACCATTATGGTAAACTATTAAGCACATTCATTGGCCTATAACAACAGTGACCACTTCCTGTCTTCAAAATGTAATACATGAAATAAGATTAATAAAATATCCCTTTCAGAGGGATATTTGAGATTTGTCCGCATACTGGAGATGGGAACACGTGTACCAATGAAGCACACAGCCAGAGGAGCGTACATCCCTGAAGGAGCAGAAATCAAGAGTTCAGATGGAAGACTTCGTGGACGTGGAGGGAGAGGTGAAGCAGAAGTGGATCGTACTGTTAAAGGAAATATTACACTTCTGGTGATATAAAAAGTGAGTATTTATGCATCTATGCAACATCTATGTAGTATGTTGGAACAGGACAAATTCAGAAATCTGGGGCCTAACACAGTCAGTCGATTGAGATCCCTTGTTAAGAGCAAATGTGTTATTGTCGGAAGATATGTTGTCTGTCCAACAGCTTCTTTTATTGTTTTATATGTTGTTTTATTTGTTTTTATCTCAAACAGTGGAGTGGATAAACCTCAACGAAAGCAGTGCACAAATTCACATCAGATAAACAAATCAATTTAAAGAATAGTATTAGTCAAACAATGCTGTCATGATATTACTTGTAACATCACAGAAATTATTATGGTGTGAAGACACCATACAGTACTTGAGAAACTGTGATAGGCAAACCTTCAGCATAAGTAAAACGAAACAAAAAGCTAACATAAAAAAACTACTTGTCTTTCTAAGCAAACTGTAAAACAGCATTCTGTTATGAATCTCAGCTCTGATTACATCATGTTATGTTGCAAATTCTTGTCACTGGGAATTTTAATACGGCACCATCCATAATGGTAGTGGAATCATTTCACCTGTAAAAAGTAATGGACAGATTTGGTTATAATATACAAATACTTTTAATGTATAAAAAATGTGTATAGGTGATATATTAATTCAGAAGAATCAATAGATTTGATAATTTTGTAATAATATACAAAATGAGCTGACAGAGGGGTAGCCTGCCTCAAATTATTTTTCCTAAATTCTGCAGGTGACCCTCTGGCTCCTACCTTTACAAAAGTGACACAGATGCTGTAGACCACAGAGACGAGGAAGAGGATGATGAAGGTCAGTGCAGTGTTCCAGATTTCTGTCAGATTATCCTCTTGCGCGGTATCATTTGAGATGTTAATATTTTCATCTTCTTCATTTATGATGTCATGGGTGCTGATGACTGCTGTATGGGGAGACATTGGGCAAGGTTAGGCTCAAGCTTCTTCCAGCAAACATGAACTCTAACTTTCATTTTGGTGAATTTATCTTGCTACCGAATTCTTGCCTTCACCAAAAAAATGTGTTTTATTGAAGTAACTGGAAGCATTATGACTTGAAATTATCTGCCACTCAACTAGTGTTTCTTACTAGATACATCCCCAACTCTACCTTGAACAATATGCATGATTTATCAAAATCTGCAAATTGATTATTCGTTTATCTAGTGCTCAACATTTCTTTTACCATTCTTGTTGCTAAAAGTGTGCTTGATTGGCTCCTTAGATGACTCGTGTTTGACCACACAAGAGTACTGGCCATCATTCCATTCTGACTTTGGGATATGCAGCTTGCTGTGTATGGAGTAGCCTCCATCATCACCCCTTCCAGCATCCCCGAGAATCAGGCTGTTGGAGTAGTGGGATTCAGACAGCTTAAACCCATTCAACTCCCAGTACACCTCAATGTCGGCAGGGAAGAAGTCCAGTATTAGACAGAGCAGGGTGGCGATTTGCTGTTTGTCAAGTGGGCCTTTAGATGTTCTGATGATCTGAAGAGTGGGCTTCTTGGGATCTAATGAAAAATACGAAAATCATTGGTTTTATCAGTTTACATATTGCAGTTTGCTAGCATGCTTTGAAAAAATTCACTGAAATTTGTCAGTGTTGAATTCAGGCATCAACATAAATAGAAGATATCCTTGTTGTATTTATTTCCTATTCCTCAATTATTAATTATTTTTTATCATTTTTGAAAAGCATAAATTGTGCTTTTAGCAGAATCTGTCTTTGACATGACGGTCCCTATTTGGCCAGCAGATGTCACTGGCCGTCCTGTTCTTCACTGTTCCTTGTGACTCCTAGCCCGAGTGTTTAGTGAATTAGTGAATGATTCTCACCCGTCCCTCATGTATTACCTGTGTATATGTCTCTCTGGGTCCTGTTACTCTGGAGGTCATCGTGTGTTTGTTTTCTGCATGTTGCTTGTAGGTGTTGCATGTGTTTCAAACCCCTCTAAGTGTTCTGTGCTACTGTCTACTTGCAGTGATTTCTAGCCCGATTGATCCTTGTCCCACCTGCCTACCTTGTTTTTGACCCCTTGTGGTCCCTTTCATCTCTAGTGTTAGTTAAACTCTGTTTAATATCTCCTTGGTGTCTGACTGTACCTTTGGTTTGTTCAAGCTGCTTCACCAGTGGTCTGGAGAAGCAGGGGTGCCTGACATGGCAGGAAATGCTGGGCTTTTTCTCCCATTCCTCCCGCGTCACACTCAGCTCACTACTGAGAGTTTGGGTGCCGTTGCCATTGTCTTGCTTTGTTATCGGCTTAGAGTAGGTGATGTCATTCATTTTCCAGGTAATGGAAAAGGCCTCAGCCTCGCAGACTCGCACATGGCAGGTGACATGAAGGGCTCCTGAACCCAGCTTTTCTTTCAGCGAAGGTCCCGCAATGGACACGGTGGCAGTCTGAGAAGATGGTGGGGTCTCTGGGAGGTCAGCAAAACAAAGAGCAATCAGGCAACTTCGATTCAACCAACATTGGCACAACTGATAGCCGACGAATTGACAATGGTGTATTTCATCATCAATGCAGTGAGCTTTTGGGGCAGCGGATAGAGTAGTAATCTGCACGATGGGAGAGTCAGAAAAAGCTGTAGTAAGTTAACCTTCCAAGATTACCTTCCATCGCTTAATTCAGCTGATATTTAGTGGCTCCATTAGATATGTAATAGTATAAATAATTAAAGGTGTTACGGTGTTCTTCAAGTCATGATAAAGCAATTCAATCAAGATGCATAATATGAATTGAAAAAAAAAAAATCAGAAGTCAAGTTCTTTGGAATATTAGGAGAAACATTATCCAGCCATAGGAAGTTAAAAACTGAGCTTAACAAATGTAAAAAACACTCTTATAAAGTACATAAAATTCAAATAAACTTAGTATACATTTAAAATCTATACAAAATACTTCATTTGCAAAACCTTTATTTCCCAAGAATTTTATTTTGCAGTGAAATACCTGTGCATTTACTAATATTCTGATGAACAGCTACCCCAGAAAACTTGTCTTCAACCTCACAGGTGAAGATTTCCCCTTTATTCCATTCGTCTTTCTGAACATTCATCTCACTGGTCAGCTGTCCATCATTGTGCACCGTCGGGACTGAAGATCCTTTCACCACAGATGCTTTTAGCCACTTGATCTGAGGGTTCACTCCAGTGCCCAGGCACAGCAGAGTCGTGTCCCCTGAATCTGCTTTTTTGGGAACCAGGAGGAGCTTCACTGTAGGCGCAGCTGGGAGAGAAGAAGACAATAATAACTGTGCATGTTGCTTTGTTTTATTTTTTAATTAAATTTTGGTTCACTCTTTATCTTGCTCGCAGTGCAAGCACACGTTTGTGATGGAATGCTGACTCACTTGAACGTGGTATGTTTATAGTCATTTCTAAGGGATTATAACATTGATGTTTGGCTTTGCAAGTAATCCTTTCACTTTTCCTCCAATTTTTATTGTCATAAGGAAAGTTGCAGGTGATTTCTTTATGTCCACTGCCAGCCAGAATTTCCGTGGTACATTTCGAATCTCCATCCACGAGTAATGATAAAGTGGTACCGTAAGGTCCAACAGCAACACAGTTAGCAGCCATGTGTGTCCCATTTTTTCTCTCTAGAGTGGGTTTCTCCAAATTCATGTAAGATGAAGAACTGGGATAAGCTGAAACATGACGGAAACTGAAATCAACTCATCTACTAAGCATTATTCGATTCAACTAGAGAGCAGCACAAGGATGGTGTTTATCCCCATACATCCCTATGAACATCTGAACCGTCCCCACCCCCACCCCACTAAACACCATCTCCACCTAATCCCCATCCCACCAAGAACCATCCCCACCTCGTCCCCACATTCACCGAAACCATCCCCACCTCATCCACGCATACACCAAAACCCATCCCCATTTCATCCACGCATGAACCAAAAACCATCCCCACCTCATCCACGCATACACCAAAACTCATCCCCACCTCATCCACGCATACACCAAAACCCATCCCCACTTCATCCACGCATGAACCAAAAACCATCCCCACCTCATCCACGCATACACCAAAACTCATCCACACCTCATCTACGCATACACCAAAACCCATCCCCACCTTGTCACTGCACCAGAACCATCACAGACTGGAAGAAACATTACACAGCCATGGGAAATTAAACACTGAGCTTAACACAAGTAAAAAAAAAATAAAAAAAATCTTATAAAGTACATAAAAAGTCAAATAAACTTAGTTTAAATTTAAAATCTATACAAAATACTTCATTTGCGGAACCTTTATTTCCCAAGAATTTTATTTTGCAGTGAAATACCTGTGCATTTACTAATATTCTGATGAACAGCTACCCCAGAAAACTTGTCTTCAACCTCACAGGTGAAGATTTCCCCTTTATTCCATTCGTCTTTCTGAACATTCATCTCACTGGTCAGCTGTCCATCATTGTGCACCGTCGGGACTGAAGATCCTTTCACCACAGATGCTTTTAGCCACTTGATCTGAGGGTTCACTCCAGTGCCCAGGCACAGCAGAGTCGTGTCCCCTGAATCTGCTTTTTTGGGAACCAGGAGGAGCTTCACTGTAGGCGCAGCTGGGAGAGAAGAAGACAATAATAACTGTGCATGTTGCTTTGTTTTATTTTTTAATTAAATTTTGGTTCACTCTTTATCTTGCTCGCAGTGCAAGCACACGTTTGTGATGGAATGCTGACTCACTTGAACGTGGTATGTTTATAGTCATTTCTAAGGGATTATAACATTGATGTTTGGCTTTGCAAGTAATCCTTTCACTTTTCCTCCAATTTTTATTGTCATAAGGAAAGTTGCAGGTGATTTCTTTATGTCCACTGCCAGCCAGAATTTCCGTGGTACATTTCGAATCTCCATCCACGAGTAATGATAAAGTGGTACCGTAAGGTCCAACAGCAACACAGTTAGCAGCCATGTGTGTCCCATTTTTTCTCTCTAGAGTGGGTTTCTCCAAGTTCATGTAAGATGAAGAACTGGGATAAGCTGAAACATGACGGAAACTGAAATCAACTCATCTACTAAGCATTAATCGATTCAACTAGAGAGCAGCACAGGGATGGTGTTTATCCCCATACATCCCTATGAACATCTAAACCGTCCCCACCCCACCCCACCTCGTCCCCACCCCACTAAACACCATCTCCACCTCATCCCCATCCCACCAAGAACAATCCCCACCTCGTTCTCGCATGCATCAAAAACCATCCCCACCTGGTCCCCGCATTCACCAAAACCCATCCCCACCTCATCCACACATACACCAAAAACTATCCCCACCTCATTCCCACATACACCAAAACCCATCCCCACCTCGTTCCCGTATACACCAAAAACCATCGCCACCTCGTCCTGCATTCACCAAATCCATCGCCACCTCTTTCCCACATACACCAAAAACCATCCCCACCTTATTCTCACATACACCAATGACCACCCCCACCTCATCCCCGCATGTACCAAAACCATCCCCACCTCATCCACGCATTCACTAAAAACCATCCCCGCTTCATCCCCGCATACACCAAAAACCCATCCCCACCAACCTTTACGCTATAAGCCTGAAGTGACTGGCACTCACCGGAGCAAAAGCTAATGTTTGTGGAAATGTTTACTGACTTGCCCGTAGCCTGGCATTTGTAGCTGATGCCGCTGTGCCACTTCTTCATTTCCAGCGACACCTGGTTGATTAGTTCTGTGACTTTTTCACTTCCATTTTTTGACCCCATGATTTCATGATCACTGTGAACAGGTTCACTGGTGGGGCCGTTGATCGCCTCCCATGTCACAGTGATTTTCTTGGGTCGGATCCCTTTTAGGACACAGAGCAACTTCACTTTTTCCTCACCTTCTGTCCATGGCGTGACGTACAGTGTCATGTTTGGGATCAATGTCTCCTGTTCTAAAATGATAAAAACATGAATCAGACTTTTAAGGGAACCACTGATTTGTGTTGTATTTCATCTAAGCATATATGCATTTTGAGAGTGTACAGAATAGAAGTTATGTCTGCTCAGTGAAGGAATTAGGTCACAAATCAATTATGCAAAAAACATGGCCGTATGATTTGACCAATTACAATGGAATTGATAAAATACGACGTGCGAAGCAGTATTTGTGCCTAAAAATATTAAGAAGGAGTATAGGACTGGCAATAACACTGAGACTATAGCTCTGCATGATCCACTAGAGGGCAGCATTGAACTGCCATAACACAAAAGCTGTGCTGGCCCAATCAGCTAAAAAGGGGCAGAGTGCCTGGAGAGAACATGCAAAAGCAGTGAGCAGGTCTCCCTAAATTATACTTAGTCTGTGAGTTATGTGCAAAAATGCATGATGTAATAATTAAATATAATTATACACACACAAGTACATGGAATGTGTGTGCAATATGTGTGAGTATAGATATGTATCTTCTTTTTTTCTATTTGTACGAGTCTGCACATTTCCAAATAATTACACACACCAAAACTATAAAATAACATATATGGATTTATACACTGACCAAAATAACAATTCAAATCTCGTGGTAGGCAGACCGGTCCCACCATTGGGCCCTTAACACCTGGTGCTCCAGGGACTGGCTGACCCTACTGTCTCCTCTACTTCAGCATCATGAGGTGGCCTCCTGCTTTACCAGCTGTCCTGAAGGTGCTCCTACACATGCTGAGCTCTCACTGGTTATTTTTCCTTCAGTCTCGGGCAGAAAGTACAAATCCTAAATCACTAAATCACGGTCTGGATTTGTACTTTCTGGACCTAAAATTTCCACCTCTGGTCTCAGGTCAGACTCCCCCAAAAGCATTTCTACTTTTTGTAGATATGCATGATTTGCATGTTTGTTCAATTGGTTTTTTTTTCTGAGCAAATATGCATTATATGGATTTCCTACCCAGATAAATAACCTCTATATGTTTTTTTTTCAACAAAAACAAAACATTCAAATAGCATAATGAAGAGCCAGATATTTGTGTGTCAAAGTGTCTTAGCCATTTCAAAACCTCTCCTGAAATCACTCCAGTATTTGACTTAACCATTCAAAATACCAGTGTGTGCATATATTCAAATGCTACAATGTTTTTCAGTTAATACACTTACTACCCAGTTGAATAACTTTTTAATATTTTTGATAGT
>JAABNY020000095.1:4909027-4919618 GCA_015164015.2 Brevimyrus niger | reverse complement strand
ATTAAATATCTATCCATCCATCTCCTATATCCGCTTCTAAAATATCTGCCTGCCCTAGACAGGCAGGCGGGACTTGATTTAATACTTTACATAAATGTTTTTTGTGTTTCTGTGGGCCCGCAAATTATTTTACCCAGGTTTATAAATTCAAGACGATCCATAAATACCAGCAATTCATCTGTGACCGTTATTGGTAATTTGACCAAAAACCATCCCCACCTCATACATATTATTACGTTACCGACAGCTGCATTACCTTCAGATACCTTAAATAATACTTTTTAAAGACTTTATAGGCCTTGTCACATTTGCCAGTGATCATGCGCAACCGGGACGCTTCAAAGCTTTTTTCAGTCGTTCTCTCTTTTTCGGTTCTCAGATCTCATTTTACTGTCCTGAGAGCAGAACTTTCAGTATTTTTTTTTTTAGTTAAAAAAAGATACATATTTCATCAGTTGATGCTTCACTACTCTTGCCTGGTCTAGCAAGCTAAAGGTGCATATTATAGTTTACATGCATTATATATACACACATTATAGGTGGAGTATTGTATACATTTTTGCATTTATAGTTTTTCTTCTTTTAGGTAATATTCTGCAGTAGGAATCATTGCTTTAATAACACTCACTGTCTTTCCTGGATCAAAAACATGCACTAAATGTTCAGAAAAACGTATTGCTAATATATCAAAGCAAGAAACGTAACGTCTTTATTCTCTATAAAACACTGTAGCTTTTTTATATGTTGCGCGGCACTGCAAAAACAAAAAAAAACTGAAATGCACTTTGAGCATTGTTGGAGTGGAGAATCATAACGTGTAGTCCTGTTAACGAATAAATGCACTGGGCTGGAGATCCCTACATGCTGGCATTAATTATTAAAAGAAAAAGTAATTAATTTTGTCAAAAGGAAATTAATATTTTATATAACGCATAACAGTGCATCTTATTTATTATTGTTTGCTTTATTTTAATTATAACATTGTTAGTGTAACTATTTTCTATATTTTATATATATGTCACATAAAACTTCACATATATATTATGCGTCTTGTAATCACTTATCTGGTACAGGATGTATTATTATTTTTCTATTGTTTCAATTACTCAACATTCCAACAACAGAATCGTGCTCACATTTCAAGCTTGTCATTATAAATGCCTCCTATCTGTATTGGTTAAAACATCTACTGACAAATTATTTGTGTACTTAATGGATGTTTTGGCTTTTAAGTCTCGTCCTTCGATTAAATTGGCCCAATAAGTCAAAATTTACAATACAATGATACATAGTCACATACATATTAGTAATGCAAATGATCTACAGCAGTTCCAAGAAGTGAAGTTGAAGGTGGCGGGGGGGGGCCTGTTAGCCGGCTGCCAGGTGTGCACAGCAAGTTTTATGCAAAGCATTCAGTTAAAGCCACGCTCCGGTGAGCACAGAACGCAGAGGAGAGGAGAATTAAGTAACACTCAGAGCACAAAAAGGGTTGTGAAAGTAAAGAGGCGGGATGGGAAACAGACAGCTGCACATAGGCACCCCCTGGCTTTTCCCCAGGGGACTCAAGGCGAGAGGAGCTCAACCAGTCATCCATTCAAATAAATACATTTATTTTGAAAAATAGTAGATATATTTACATATAAATGAATTAGTATTAGACATTGGTACGACTAACGTAGGCCGCATTTTCAAATATACTTTACAGTATAATTTTATTTTATTGGCACCCTGGGTAAAATCGGCCACACGGCTGCAACTTCAAACATCTGAAAAAAAAAAAATCACCTATCTTTTTGTTTTTTTTTTAATTTTTGTTTTGGTCAACCTCTGTTTTTTTTAAAATTTATTTTATTTTATTTTTTATAAAAACTAAATCTAATAATGGTTAAAGTTCCTAATAAAAATATGTGCGAGGTAACTGGCATTCTGTTTTATACAAGACAAACAAAACCACGGCTTATAAAATGCATGCGTTTTAAATAGGTAAACATTAGTACACATTAGTAAAATGTGTGGAAAACATATTTTATTGTTTTTATTGACAAAACAGGAAATTGTACATTTTAAGGTATAAAATAATTTGCACAAATCAAGGATATGCACAAGTTCAGGATTAGAAATCGTTTTTTTATTTAGTTACTGTAACAAACATATACAAATCACAGCACAATTATTTTATACTGAACATTTAATAGCTTTTATTACAACACTGTATGGAAATAATGCACAAAAATTAAGGTATGCAAAATGGTGCAAAATGATATATACTGGTGCAAGTATTTTTAGTTTTAACAGGACAAATTATGAGAAAAGATAACAGAAAATTTACTTTTAGAAAAGCACAGAAACATTTTTAAAAAAGCATAATGTAACTCACAGTAAAGCTAATTTGCATTTGGTATCAGTTCTTCTGAACATCATTTCATCTGAAATTGAAAAGTATATTTAAAGAAAACAAGAAGATATGTATTATTTATACATTATATATAAAACAATAAATAGTTTAACATGTCTGCTATCATACTTTTTATAAATTTACGCAGTCTTACTTTATGCAAAATTAATATATAATCAGAACATTGTTTTTAGATTTCAGAAACATTGATTTCAGTATTTAAACTTATATCTCAAAGGCCTGTATCCTAGTCATGTAAAGCCAAGATTTATGTTAGGAAACACTACATCAGTGATGTAGCATTCATGCAGTCATACTGGAATTAAATGTACACTACTGACCGAAATTGTGGAAACACGCAGCTTTTAGAGACTGAAGATTGTTTTTTAACAACTGCTTCAATTACTTATTTAATCATCCAACGTGTGATATTTATAAAATCATATAATGAACAATTAAATAAGTAACTAGAGCAACATTTAAATAAAGTTCAACATATTTCCACAATTTTGGTCCGTAGTGTAGCTACAGTAGCTTTCAAAATACCAACTAAAGCTGATTTTATTCAGTCAGCCAATCAGAGTTTCATGCTTGTATTATAATTTATAGCTAGAGCATACTATTGGTGAGAAAAGTTTTTTTTTTTGTTGCTTGTTACTTTAATTACTATATTCATGTATATTACATATTGGGAAAAAATCAATAGTCTTATTTCTTAAAATTACCCTGAATGTCATTTAAAGAAACAATACGACATTGGAAGACCGTTTATGTCGGGTAAATCAAAGTTTGGTTTGTCTTGAGAAAAGATACCGCGTGATACATTGACTCATTAAAGTATGTGTGCCTACTGGAATGACCTGTCATGGCTGCGCATCCTGTACCGGCCGTTACCTTGGTAAGAGTGGCTCCAACGCTGTAGAAAAGAGTAATGAGGAAGAGGACGACAAAGGTGAAGATGGTGTGTCCTGCATTGTCACACCCGCCTTCGTTGCCATCCCAGTTGGGGTCTAACCAGATATACTGGGATTTGTCTGCAAGAAACCAAGCGTATAATCACCCAAGCAGCTGTGGAAATGAAAACATTTTAGCTCTGAATTATCCATCCATCCATCCATCCATCCATCCATCCATTCATCCATCATCATCATCTGTTGATCAGCCACTTATCTGGTACAGTGTCACAAGGTCAGGCACAATCAGTGAAGCTCTGATTATTTTCAACAAGCTCCCTTCCTAACCTTTAATAAAGAAAAGCAAGTTAAACTGTATACAGCTCTAAAGTACAATTTTGATAATCTGTATTATTCTGCATCTAAGACAGATGAAGCGTAGATTATTTCCAGGTACGACAGTCTAAACTCTGCAGTCTCTTACGATTAATCTAATCTTCCTATGTGGACGCCCATGTACAGTAAAAGAGCCAGCGCTAGCAGTGAATGTTTTGCAAAAGTTCTTTTCTCAGTGCTACATATTAAATCACATATACACTATATTCCTTTAAGTCACAAGACCAGCGCACTAAACATTTCAAATTGTGATGCTGAAAGGTGACCAACAGTGTGCCTCTTCAGAAACTGTTTGGCTCAGCCGGGAACACTTTTACAGACCAACAAAGGGCTGAGGATGACTCACTGTCACCACAGATGTGCCAGATGAAGGGCTTAAATGTCCTAACAGGCCGTAGTTCTGGGGAAGTGAAACCGCACCTGGATGTTTTAAATACTGAGGTCAAAAGTCTTGGAGGTCAAAAGTCATGGTCCTTTCTAGGTTTGCTCTGTAATTGATTGTGAAAATTGGAGTCGCAAAAAAATTCTAATTACTTGACTTGTCCTCAGTGGTAGGTACAGGCATGACCACAAAGGACTTTATTCTTTACAGTGGTACCTCAGTTCTCGGACTTAACCCGTACCAAACTCCGGATCGAATCGTAAAAAGTTGGAGTTCTGATAGAATTTTTCCCATAATAAATAATGGAAAACCAATTAATTGGTTCCCGGCCCCCAAAAATTACACCTAAATATGTTTCTTTTTTTTAAATTTAAACACAAAATTAATAGGATAAAGCAAGAAAAGCATTTTTTTTCTTAATGGCTTTCAAAACGATAAAGATCTTATCCCAACATAACCCTGTCCTGCCCTGATCGCCCACTCATTCCATGTGCCACGCCCCCTCGTTAACCTCGTGTGGGATCCCCATGTGATCAGCTATTTCTGGTTGTTGTCATTAGTCCTCCGTATTAAGTCCGCATTTCAGTTTGTTTTCCCAGTCCGGTCATTAGATGCGTTCGACTTGCATACAGCTGGCTTAAAGCAACGCATTCTGATCCTGACGCAATGCATTATGGTTAGATGCATTGAACAAACTGGAACCGCCTCCATGACAACACATCTTTGCCCTTATTGGCTGAAGAGTTTAATTACACGCATGTTTGTATCCCAGGCAGTTCCCATGCGAAATCTGCTTTTTCTCCCAAATATCACGTGAAGCAGAACTAACTGAAATTCAGTTAATTTACCTGGTAAAATAAAGTTTGAATGAATGACATAAATGCTCTAATAGTAAGAATTGCATTGTAGTCTGTACATGACAATAAAATCTTTGAATCTGGTCCATTGTTTATTTTTATTATTACTCTGTATTTGTTCATTTGTTCGTGAATAGCAAATTTTTAGGTTGTAACATTTGTACAACTATTCCGTAACTTTTTGTTGAGAAATGGCTAAGAAAATTATACGAAGTACAGTGTATAACCTGAAACGGTATTTTCAATAAAATAGCATTATCACCAACAAGCGCTGCTACTACAGCGAATGCCAGGCTGACACTGAAGCGTTACCTTTCGTTTCCGCTCAGAGACGTGCCGTGTGATTAATTTCCTGGCACATACAATTTGTATTAGGTCAGCGTTCACGGTTAGATTTCTGATATTCAGATCGAGTTCTAGGCCAACCTGGTTTGTTGGACTTTCAAGAAATTTGAGTTCTAGTGGTACCACTATATTTACGAAAAAAGTGGTATGAAGCATAGTGGTACTGGGTAAAGGCTTGTGGCCAGAAGTTTGAGGTTTAAATGACAAAATAAAAGTGTTCAATAAGAAACGAGACCTAGGCCCAGTTTCTCAATAATGGTCATTCTAGGCGGTAGAGCTTCTTTGTGCGATTTTAATAGGCCTCGGAACACCTGATTGTTTGACATCAATGACTTGAGAAATGATTATTCCCTCCGTGTAGCAGTTGCGTGACTGTCGCATGAGAGAGAGTGGTGCTGCATTAATCAAAATTGGGGAGAAGCTAAAAATAAAATACAAAATTAACCATAAAATGTGATTGTTGCCTACTGAGTGCATGAGCCCAGATGATCTCCCCAGATTGTAGTATAACTCTATAGTTTATTTTTATTTGTTCTATAAAATTTGTGCGTGCACCAATATGTTTGCAAGTCATTTATATTAGGATTAACAGAGCCGCAATAGACAAATGAAAAGTTGCGTTACTGTCTAAACATAAGATAATGTGTCCTAAGTGCTTCAGTATCCACTCTTATCAACCTCATAAACTAAAGGTTTGATATACTGATATATTGATATTGACTCAAGCACATTTACAGAGGTCTGTGCATTCCAGAAGCATCGGAAATTGGGGGCAAGGCGTTCACCCCAATATGGACAGAACCCCCCCCCCCCAATAAATAAATATCTAATCAACAGTGTGTTCCTTATCCACACATTACTGAGGCCAATTCGCTGTGCATTCAGACTACAAGGGCAAATCCTGATGTTTGTCGTCATGTATCATACAAAATCATTTCATGATATGGATGTTATTTTTTAGTTTAGTGACGTGTGGTTATGAAACTTAATGTTAGTCTTATTTTAAATGAGCAGTATGAGCCGGCAACAGCGATTAGAGACAGCTAACAGAGGCTTTGACCAGCCTTACGAAAGAATATCTTACGGAAGATATACTTAATGAAGAACGTTTCACGAAACATGTTCAGAACGTTAAGATGGTCTCAAGGAACCAGACGCTGTTTTGTCAAAATGCTGCAGTAAAGAGTAATTGTACTCCAAAATGGTTGTTCGGTAAGGATTGCTATATGATCGCTCATTTGTAGAATCAGCCAGCTGTGTTTTACTTGTGCTGGTAGAGTTTCGGTGTCAAAAACAATTTGGCGTTAATGGTAGCATTTCTTAATGATATAATCATGCCACACCGGTAAGGTGTCTTAATGATTGCATGTTCAGGTGACACTGACCTACTGCGACAATTTCAGTGACGCTCTTGGCTTGCTACTGATGAACCCAGAATGTCCTAAAGCAGTGTTACTATAATTTGCACTGTTCAAGTTGATGGACAATCTATATGACAACATGAACTCAGGACTCGGACAATGAACCACAGTTAACATGACACACAGGTACATGCTGGGCTTAAACTACCTAAAAGGATAACACAGAAAGACCGTGTAGTATAATAATGTGTTACTGACTGTGCTCCTACCTGCTGTTGCAGATTAAACCATTCATAAACCCTTTATATGGGTAGCCTTATTGTAATTTCAATTAAGCCCTCTTTGCACTGTTGCCAAATGCTTTGGGATTCTTTTTTCTTTCTTTCTCTAAAACGGCAAACCTAAATGTACTTTGCCCTTGTTTGTACAATGGCTTCTCCACATATTTGGAAAAGCTGGTGCAGGACTAGTGTACTATAGAGGGCTAGCTACTGCGCACAGAATGTGTAGACATGAGGATTTATTTACTGATTTTTTTATTGCCATTTTTCATTTTGCATTTTCATGTTAAAAACAAACATCAGACAGGTTGACAGACAGACAACTGGATTTGTTCTACATTACAGTTACAGAGGCACCACGAAAAGACAACAAAACACAGAACAATAGTTAGGCAGCCTTGCAGGTTTGAGGAATGGACAGGCTTAGGTTGACAATAGAGGGTTTCTTTGTGAGGCTGTCAATTGCTCTGACTATGGCCTTGACTTCTTTGCTGTTAGTTTCATGGTGGACTGCACAGCTATAGCCCTCGCCTTTATCCCATTCATCCTTTTCTATTGTCAGCTGGCTGTAGACTGAGTACTTTTTTTTTGTCTGAATCAAACTAGTTGTGTTGAACGTATTCCTATCCAAGGGTTTATCGTTGGCAAGCCAAGAGATCAGCACTTCCTTGGGGTAGAAGTCTTTGGCATAGCAGGTCAGGGTCACCAGCCCAGCCTGCTCCGCTGGCCCCAGAATAAAAACAGTGGGAGCTTTGGCCGGTTCTCCTGAAAATCGACATGATTATGTTTATCAATTATTTAAATCCAATACTAAGAAAAAAGGCACGTATATAGAATAAAATTAATTTCTGCACTGCCTTCCCGCTTAAGGAAAATTAATCATGTGAGCGATAACTATGTAATTAATTATGCTACAAAGTCATAATTGAAATTTCACTCCGAGTCTTCGGGTGTAATTTTAAATTCCACTAAAGGTCATAATGATTTACTTACTTTAATAAATGGTATAACTTAAATGAATTGCTAGCCAGAGTAATGTAACAAGCAATATATGAAGGCAACAGAAAAAAGAGCACTCACCCAGTTACATTACGCTACAATCGACTAAAGCAGTTTAATTAAAACAGGGCCAATTAGAAAATACTAGCTGCTATACTACAAAGTGAAGTTGTAACAGAAATATTGTTCAAAACCTTGAAATGCTTATTCAATTATTATTATTATTATTACTATTATTATTATTAACAATAATAATAATAATACCGCCATCACTATGTTAATTATTAATAATATATAACTGAATACTGTTTTTTCTGCACAGTAGTAAACATGCTGATCCAAGCCAAGATGTAGATCAAAATTACCAGATGAAACAGCATATCATTGCAAAAATATAACATTTATACTCGAGAAATCTGTGACAACCCCCAGCACTCGATCTGTTACTATACGTCATACTAATAAAGCACAGTTTCAAATTAAAAACTTGTGATGAATAATTATCTTACCGTTTTCTCTTTGGTAGGTCTCTCTCTTTGGTAAAGGCAAGTCACTGTGCGATACGATGCACACAAATGCTGTACCATTGCTCCACTCCTCGTAGCTGATGGAAAGCCAGGAGACTCTAGAATTCCCATTTAGATTTTCCTCCGTCATTGCCACAAGTTTGTTGCGATCTGCATACTCCCATTCAATGCTTTCTAAATTTTCCAAATCGCCGTTGACTTTACAGCCAAGTAAGATTTTTTCACGGAGGAAAAAATCCTCCGGTGATGGAGGAATAATTTTTACAGTGATGGGGTCGTCCACGCAGTCTACAAGGATGATGTAGCAAAGAGTAGAATGGTTAGGGTGAACACTGGTTGGTTCTCAACATATCTATAGAGGATATACAATTTATACAAAACGTATCTTTAAACATTAACATATGAATAACCCCTTTTCTCCTCACTGCAAAGGTCAAACAAGATCGACCCTTTGCTTCACTAATGCAGTAGTATCTATGAAATACAGAAGAAGTGTAATGACTTAATGCAATTCCAATACATATACAAACATTTAGAACAAAACGTACCAGGTGTGCGAAATGAAACAGACTCCGTCACCAACGAGCCGGGTTTGGTCTCAAAACTACATGTGACACGTGTTTCATCAGCCTTCCACTCCTCACGGGAAAGCGACAAAAAGCTGGACGCACTGAACAAGGAGTCGCCTTTGTCTTTAACCTCAGGTAAGCTAGTGACATTCTTAGTTATTTCCTTTTCGCCCAAGTACCACTTCAACGTGTGCCTCCTGGGGGAAAAGCCTTGGGCTAGACAAGCGAAGCTGGCCGACTTCTTCACGGCGAGCTCCTCTTGAGACGGAGTCATTACGTACAGAGTGGGGCTCACGGGTTCTACGACTGAAAAGAAATGCAGAAACACACACACATAGGGATGTATGCGGAAGCGTAAATATAAATGACAAGAAAGAGCAGATTGGAGGGAGGAGACGGCCTGGGGCAGGCTGCAGTGTGCCAACAAAATATTATAATCAGTTTTTCTAAGGGTTAAAATGTTTGAAGCACATAACCTATTTCATTTTACAAACCTATGAAATGTGGCCATGTTTCAGTCATTGCCAGACTCCGATATATTATCACATCTAGCTTATGGTTATGATTTCAATAACAACCAAAGAGCAATGAAACCAGAGTAATTGATACATAAACAGTATCCCTCTATTTTATTAGATCTGCAAATGAACTCACTGCATTCTCTTAGTAGTGTTGCATCACTCATAAAGAAACAGAACCCCCCCCCCAAACACAGAGTTTAAGGGCAGCAGATGATTGGCCACCCCTTGACATACATTTTCACAGAAGCACAGGATTGGTCATACCTAACTTACAGTTCCAAGAAAGCATACGATTGGCTACCTATCGCTAAGACCTTTATTGCAGCATTGTGGCACCAACAAAAACTGTATGCTGAGGTTAAACACAGAGGGTCCTGGGCTACTTGGAGTAACAACTGTGGTGAAAGCCTGTGGATTGAATCAGCAGCAAACTAGAGAAGCACTATATGTCTCAATGACCATGGTACACCCATTCATGGCTAGGTATAGCCTGCAGGCTTCTATGAATAATTTACGTGTTGTATGATGATCTTTGATGTCTACACTGGCCCTCATTGCCTAAGACATTATGGTTAGGATGTCTGTGTATTCTTAATAATGTCTGATCCTGATTTTGTCAGTAAGTTATACACAGAACGACCGCACTGACGAAACACATCTGGTACTTTTTTGGATTTTTAAAATAGAGTATAAATATACATCCAGTGCCGGCAATTCCATTAGCCAGGCAAGAAAATGTAACCCGTTTCATAGCGTGGCTTTCATCATCAATACCGAATCCTGTCTTCTGTGCACCTACTAGACCTTTTTACGAGGAGAGATATAAATGAAAATGCATAACTGGAAAATGGCATGTTCATCCTACTGTCATCTGTATGGTCTGATAGATGCCATTGCCAACAATCAAATGTGAAATACCAGAATCTTTTGCCCACACTCATGTGAACTCAATAATGGAAAAGGAATAAAATAATAGAATAAAACTCCCTGTATCACAACAGGTATGCAGCAGTGGTTCGGTGACTGACAAATTCACAACTGCACATAATAACACACACATACATA
>JAABNY020000095.1:4885810-4900783 GCA_015164015.2 Brevimyrus niger | reverse complement strand
CCCCCCCCCTCCCCCCGGGAGCCCCGGACCCCCCCCGGGGCCTCCCGCGAGAGTCCGGGGGGGGGGGGGGGGCCCGTTGGCTGGGGTCTCCTCAGCAGCTGGCCCATGCAGAGACGTTTTGAAGGGCAGGTGCTCAAAGGTTAAAAAAGGGGAACCAGGTACTTTTAAAACTCAGACACGAGTTCACAATAAATAGGCAAAACGGGAAGGTGCTCTGCAGTGGTGTAGTGCTGTCTTAGTAGGTGGGTATACTGTTGTACTGTATAACTGCATACATGCACGTCTCCTCTGACACGTGTGCATTTTTGACAATTTTTAAGTGGGCATACGATAAATCCATTCTTTCTAGGGATGGGTATATATCCACCATTATGCCTCTGCTGTTCAAACACCTCGCCTCACACGCTCCTGCCCAACAGTACTTCCCCAGCTTTTCCTAGGCAGGATGAGAGTTGCGATAATTGTCCTGGTCCTCATTTTAAAAAGTAGCATCACCTGCCCTGAAGGCCTTTATCTTCATTCTGAGCCACTGGACGTTTTGCTCCATACCGGGCTGCTCTCTAACTTCCTCCAGAAAAGGCCCGGGATCCCGGGATCCTGAATAGGACAACCAGTTTCAGAAAATGGATGGATTGGAAACCTAATATTCTTTCTCCATGGCCTCTACAAGTTACTCCTAGACACAAGCTTCTACCTCCATGATTTCATTGCAGCTCTTCTAGCCTGCCTGATCCATTCTCGAGTCTCCAGAGACCCCGGCATAAGCACTTCCCTAAAGGCCCCCCCCCCATTCAGCTTGGCAGCTTCTCTCTCCACCGGTTTCCACCAGTGGATCTTCAGCTCACCACCATGGCTACCTTCTGGCCGTAGTTCTTCGCAGTTGCTGCATCCATTGAGGTTAATCGTCCGCAACCTCACTTGAGAAAAACGTTCTGTCGTTTCTCAGACAGTAGCTTCATGATACCAGCAAAACCGTAACTGCACATCCCGGCAAATCTGGGGTCTTTGCCTTGTGCAGAATGTCTTTGTGCTTGTACATGGTATTTGTTATGGACAATCCATGCCTTCAAATATAAATTTCAGTTCTGGCAGGCTGTTCTCCCCAGACTGCCCCTTGGGGCATCTCCATCCCTCCCCACATGAACACTGAAGTCTCCTAGTAGAATCACAGAGTCCACGGGCAGTGCCCGCTGAGCAATTCACTCACTCTCTTAATGGGTGGGCACTACTGTGCATTGGCACAAAGAACAGACAAAGTTTTCCTCTCCGCAAATTCAGTCACATAGAGGAAATCCTCCAAAAAAAAAATTCCAGCTGCACAGCCGTCAGCTTGGACCCTGTGAGCATCTCCACACTTGCCCGAGGTCTTTCACCGTGGAGAACTCCGGAGTACAAGAGACAAATCCCCTTTTCAAGAAGTCCGATTGCAGAAGTAAGGCTGACTTACTATATCTGGCTGACTATATCTAGCTAATATGTCCAACACGAGCTCTGCCTCTTTACACGCCAGAAAGTCAACCTTCCGTGTTCCCAAAGCCAGTGTCCATCGCCAAGGTCTAATCCATCCAGGTCCTTCCCATTCATACCTGCTGCACAAATGGCACCTGCCCCTGTCCCCCACCTTCCATCCTGCGGATCGGGAACCCGCGAGACGGCTTCATGTGCCTTCAAAGGAAAGAAAAAACTGGCTACTGGTTGACTGAAGACGCATGATATCAAGGGATACTCACATGTTCAATGTGATTCTGTATCTGCTCTATGATTTGTCAAATAATAACCATAATCAGTCTCGTTTATGGGAGTTCTCACACAACTTCAAATCAACACAGAAATAACTTTTAATTTCCTCCTCGTTGGAAAATTGTTTCTGTCTTTTGTCAGCAATTTTAACTATAAAACTGATTGAAATGTTGTTTGAGACAAGTTATATTGTTCAGTATTACATACAATAAGTTGAGTCTTTTATAATGGATGTAGAAAAACATGAATAACAGCGAAAGTATTGCAATAAGGTATATTTTTGATGAAGTGGGGCACTTTCATGGCTGGATTGGTGCGTTATGTAAGACTGTAGCTTAACAAAAAAAAACAGGAAGCCACAATTCAAGGTTGGCTGCCTCCTCAAGTGGAAATACTACTTTCACTTCAGCCGTTTTCACTCAGCATGCTTGGGAATTGCCCTACGCCATAAAGCTCATGTAATAACGATCTGCACATATTACAGCCCTGGATCCTCCATTTGCCTTCAGTGGAGCTTGTTCAGGTTAGATAAAGCGGTTAATGCCAGATCAAAGCAATTCTCCCCCTGGTCATCTGATCCAATGAAACAATAGCTCAGCATGTATGGGGAATGGTTCTTAGTTACATCCACTACACAGTACTAGTCCGGGGAGAGGAATGTATTTTGTTTTACAAAAAGGGGCTACAGTCTCTCGACTGGTCAACAGGAACATGTCAGTTACTAAAGACAGGATGGTATCAAAGAAGAGCAAAACGTTGGGGTCTATTTGATCCTTCTGCTTCACCTCGTATACATTAAATCAAACTGAGGATGATTACATCATATCAAGCTATAATAAAATCATTCTTTGGAAGCAGCGAACAGCAAATGACGGTGATGGTGATTGTGTCCGTTTTTTGCAGTGCTTCAGATTATTGAGCTTCACCTGTGACATCTGCATATAGGTCAGATGATGCTGTTTCCCTTGCACTTTGCAGTGACCGGCACATGGTACGCATATGCAAACGTGTTTGTTTTACGACGTCTTTGCACAACGTTTCCTGTGAACTGGTCCTTTCTATTGTGTCCCATGGTTTTGTGTATATTTTACGGTGAAGCGTTTCTTCTCATTGCCTTGTGATGTTGCCCTGTACTTCATCTGTGGCAGCAAAGTACAAACAAATCTGATACGTCCCAATCATTTGATTCAGGTGTTTCATTCGGACCCGTTGCCATGCAGTCAGGTTTACAGACATTTGCGAAGGAACGGATCATTCCGAAGAGCTCAGTGAACGGAAGCATGATGCTGACAAGTGGTATTACAACTGCACACTTGGGCCATGGAGCAGAAATGGACCATGGCTCCCCCCTTTCCAAGGTCACACCTAGGGTCTGCCTGCACCAGCTGCAGATTATGAAGTTTAAGGTGCCCCCAAATATTGTACCCATCATGCACTGCAGTAGTTGGTAAATTCCACAAACATGCTTTTGTCTTTAAATACGTTCCTCAGCAAACTATTACATTTTAAAATTGTTCTAAGTATTGTATCATTTTTTGTGTGTTGTCTTAAAACATAATGTGACTGTATACATAAAAACCAGAGATATAAAAGTAGTATGTCACAGTCTGTATAACATGCATGACATCAGCTCCTTAATCCTTTGAATATTTTGCATATATGTGAGATTTGCAGTTGGAGTTGGGCTTTCAATGTCACTGGGGGGGGCAGCCTGGTACCTGGTACTGTCATAGGATGCCAATAAATCAGTTTGAAAAATCTCTTCAGTGCTAGATATTTCACATTAAAAAATATGTGGTATTATTGTAAAATAGAAGCATTTAGGAACAACACAAACTTGGCCATGAAGTGGCAGAACACATGAAGTAACAGCGGGGTCACCAAGTTCTGAGGTTCTTAGTGTGTAAAAGTCACCAACGCTCTGTTGACTCAATAACTGCAGATCTTCAAGCTTCCATTGGCATTAACCTCAACAAAAAATGTGCTTCACTGAATGGGTTTCAAAGGCCGAGCAGCTGCATGCAAGCCTCACATCACCAAGCACAATGCCAAGCGTCCGATGGAGTAGTGAAAAGCATGCTGCCACTGGACTCTGGAGCAGTGGACACAGTGGCGTGATGATGAATCACAGTGGTGCAGTGATGATGAATCACAGTGGTGCAGTGATGATGAATCACACTTCTCTGTCAAGCCTCTTATTTCCAGTGAAGGGAACTCTTAATTATTAAGATGTACTGAATTATGTTTCCAACTTTGCAGGAACATTTTGGGTGAGGCCCTTTTCTGTTCCAGCATGAGTTCGCCCCAGTACACAATGCAATGGACTTTTGTTGTATTCACACCGCAGGAACTCTGCCCAATGGTAGCTCCTCAGAGAGTTCCGGAACCCTATTTAGTACCTACTCCAAGACTAGGTACATTTTGTTCAAACACAAACTACTAGGAAGATACTCACAACCATAGCTTGTTGACTGGTTGACTGCAAACATTGGCATTATGTGGAAGTGCAGTAAAAGGACAGAAGTAGCAGAGAAACAAAATGAGCAGATGGAATTATTTTTGTACATCGATTCCATTGCTAATCAATATACTTTTATCTATTATTGCTGGTGCTGGCAGGTAAACTTTCCAGGCTGTGCTACTGGTGTGTTGATAGTCTAGTGGTTAGGATGCTCGCCTCTAAACTAGAAGATTGTGGGTTCAAGTCCCACCTCTGGCATTGCAATCATTCTGAGCAAATCACTTTATCCCAATTTGCTTCAGCGAGACTGTCCCTGAATTTAGAAAAATAGAAGTTGCTCTCAATAATAGTGTCTGCTCAAAGCTGTAAGTACCTTATTAGAATTACATTGCATCCTTTTTTATTCTATGGAAAGTGGAAGATCGATCTGCTGGCCAAATTTAATCAAAATGATAAACATGTTGCACAGTCTATAAACTCACGGAAAGCCGCCTCAGAGGAAAGGCAGCTGCAAGTCGGGGACCAACTCCATACTGATGCCCATGGATTTAGAAAGAGATGTTCCTGTGCCTGTATGCGGCCAAATACATTTGACCATGTAGCGTATCAGTGAAGTGCTCTGAATCTGAGAAATAACCAAGTTGTCCAAAAGGCAATAATTTCCAGGGGTGAAAATTATGTTTCGTAACTTGCCAAAACACAGGAGGTAGCATCTGGTGGCTGTGGGAAGCAGACTTCCGACAGAGCCCATCGCACGAGGAAGCACCTGCAGGACGCTGATGGGGGGAGTGCTCTCTGGTGACATGGTATAAGTCACCCGATAAAGCCAAAGGAAAGTGTCCTGTCGGCCATATTCAGAATGAATGGGGGGGGGTTGGTCCAAGTTCAAAAGTTCAAATGCAACGTTTTATTGTCACATTGTGAAAATCTTTTGCCACTCTTGCAGGGTAGGGGACAGATATGTGGTGGGACGGTACGACAATATAGGCAGGAGTGCAATAGGACACAAGACAAGTGCAAGACAAAAGGCAAACAATATAGAGAATATGGGGCACAAACTGACACTTGGCTAGCAGTGAATATGCAATAAACATGTGGTGCTTTGGGGAAGGATGAGCAGAGAGGTACAGAAGCAGTGCAGCACTCAAAGACGTTTTACAGTGTGCGATACAATGCAATTGTAACCCTGGTTTCTTGATGAGTGGGTAGCGTGTGCCAGTCTCCCTCTCAGGCTGTGGGTAGTAAGCGGGCTACAGTTTCTTGCATCAATTGCTTTTAATAATCACCGACACGGAAGACAGTACCTCCCAACTTCTTTTTCCAGCCGCTCTTCCCCGTCCCCCCTCTAAATCCGTCCCCCTGTGTACCAAGGGAGGTAGGAACTAATAATACGGTTAACCAAGGGAACATACTGAACCTAAATGTACCACATGTAAATATAACCAAAATAATAAAGTGCTTGCAACTGATTATAAATAAAACAAAAAAAATTATATTAAATCTGATCATTCAACATAACATTGTAGTGTAAAATACATATATATTAACCTCAATAAAAGTACTGCAAAGCATAATAATAATATAACATAAATCAGTGATATACACTTAATTAAAAT
Organism: Brevimyrus niger; assembly: GCA_015164015.2. Classification (NCBI taxonomy): domain Eukaryota; kingdom Metazoa; phylum Chordata; class Actinopteri; order Osteoglossiformes; family Mormyridae; genus Brevimyrus; species Brevimyrus niger. The sequence goes on along the minus strand of JAABNY020000095.1, from coordinate 4,894,966 downwards.
AATGCAAAACAAAACAATGTGCACAATAACTACGGTTACACAATGAAGACAGGTGCAGACTGTGGCTTATTGAACATCCTGATGGCATTAGGGAAGCAGCTGTCTGAAACGGGAATGGATGCCTCTGGTCATTCTGAAGCTGACGATTAGAGCTGGGCGATATGGCCTAAAAATAAAATCTCGGGTTTTTTCACAATAAATGTGATTTCCGATTTTACTTGATTTTCCCCCCTCCCCCCTACTCAAGATCAAACTACAGATGACAAATAAGTAGCTCAAAACAAGTTTTGACTTTGTTTTTTTTTTTTTCCACTTTAGTGTTAAAGTGCGATCTGACGAGCCAAAAAAGATACTTGTAAGTGAGATGGCAGACCACGCCGTCGTAAACACTTTTAGATTTTAAGATACACTGAAGTGGTCAATAAAGAAATTCCCAAGCATTTAGAATTTAAACATGGTTCACTTACTCAGTCATCTACACTTTGTAGAAAAACTTCTACAAAGCTTTCTCTATAGCTTATTTTGAAACTGGTAACAATGCAATACTCCCTCATACTTATAAATAAAAGTAATAAATAAATAAATAAATAAATAAATAAATAAATAAATAATGATTAAAAAAAAAACAACCACACAATTTTATCATGTCAGCTTGGTATTAAGTAAATACTGTGTGCCATTGGAAGTGCAAAACAAAGCTTTTGAAAAATGATGATCCCCTTTGTTTGACGATGTTCAGGGAGAGGTTATTGTGGGTTGACTCGTGAATTGGGCTTTAACAGCCATGAGTCAGCATGTGACCCATTTTTTCACTTCCTATGTTGCACTTTTGTCTTACAACAAATAAGTGGCGGGGATAGAATGAATTATCCATCAATTCACCCATCCAACTACTCGTCCATCTTCTATCAATTTATTCAGTACATGGGTCATGGTCAAGATTCAGAGTCTCTGATAGAATATGGCAAAAAGCAGGAGTAGAATGTATTGTAGTTATTTGAATTAATAAGGTAACTGTTAAGTATCAAAGGTCCTGGCCTTTATGGGAATTAACTCTAAATGAACAAAATCAATGCAAGATGATGCATTTATAATATATCATTATACATGATAAATGGAAGTTGTCATAATCACATATAGAGATAATGTAATTCCATAAATAACTGATTGCATTTTGCATTTAAAATTCCGACTATATACAATTCCAGTGGTGTATGAATATTGTCAATATTTGGTATATAAATTGCAATTTGTTTAAAATGAAATGTATATATAATTCTGTGTACTAAAGATATTAATACTGAAATGAACAAAGTTTAAACAAGAACAACAACAAACAAACAGCCAAGCAAGCATCAGGAATATGTGGTTTGGAAAACTAGTAAGAGCAGAGACAACTATAACTCAGCGGTATAAAAATGTATATTTATGCCGTGCAAGACCAACTATCTTCAGGAAATGTGTAATGAGCCGTGGCTCATTGCAGCCTTTCCTGAGCAGCAATGCACTGTCGCGCACAGAAATGGAGGTCGGTGTTGAAGGAAACATAAATTTATTTCCATTCTGACATGGAATATAATTGTATCTTATCTGCTTTAATCAGGCACCGGGTGAAATAACCGAATGAAACGAAGCGTTCCATGTCCGGGAATGGCAATGGGGGGGCAGCAAACATTAAATCTTAAAGGACTGACAGCAACATAGCTCGCCTTTCAAGCGACTGGAGGTTTTTGTACGGCATTTTATCACTGTGACCCCCCATACACCATGGTTCACAGCCGTACAAAAACTGGTCACACTACATATGTAAGACTGCCGCCGCCACGTCGCTCTCAATAATGATTACATCTGACATTTCCAGCACATTTCAGCCTTGTAAATGAGTTAATCACCTTCTGCATATTAGACCTACCTATCTATTTGTCTAAGGAGTATCGTAATTGCTGTCCCTTCTGGCAAATCATTCAGTCATTCCTTGTCCACTTTTTCTCTCAGCACTATGACATCATAGTGCTCCGGTCTTTTCCAGAATTATCATATTTACAAAATAGAAAGGTTTTTCACGAAATCATTATTTGCATCATTGATTCTGACTCCTAAAGTCGATACTCTTCTCCTAAACAAAGATAATGATACCATGTATGTGCTGGCTATGACAATAAGGCATGTTCTAAATGAAAAAAAAAAGCTAAAGGTAAAAATAAGTTTATATGGAACACTTATACACCATTTAGCACCAATTAATATCAAGCAAAGGACAATTGATACATTACTTAAAATAATGAATATATACATTACCGCTCTATTAGTCTCCTGGCATATTTAAAGGCTATGCCACATACTCCTCCATCCATAGTATCAATGGGAGCAGTGGTACCAGTCCTTTGAAGGCAGACTTGCAGTTTTAAGGGTAAATGTTCTGTATTTCCATAATACTGCATTGTCTGTGACGGTGAACTTGCAGTGTTACACTATGCTGACAATGACTGAACACGCTTTTTGCACAGACTGCAGTGTGATGCTTAGCAGGGTCTCTCTCAAGTCCGTGAGAGAACTGGGACTCACACATGATATGACTCTGCTTGTTTTCAATTTTTATGCTTTGGCTAGTAACCCCATGTATGACTATGACTAAGAAAATAATTTAATCACCATTTTAAAAATGAGTGCTGTGACATACAAGAAATTTATTTAGCGTGTCATTTAATTTATATAGTCCATATAATGTCATATTTTAAGCTCAATTCATGGTAAGTAACATTATCAAATTAAATATTGATTACATTTTAAAAACTAAAACAAATCGAAATGTAAAATGTACATTTAAATACATTATAAATTATGTAATAATTATTATATTATTCATTGAGTTTTTTGAGGACTTTAAAAACTGAAAAATTCACTGAATGACTGAGTAAGTGAACCATGTTTAAATTCTAAATGCTTGGGAATTTCTTTATTGACCACTTCAGTGTATCTTAAAAGCTTTCAAATGTAATGTAAAACTTACTATTCTGGTTCTCAGAATAATTACTTTTACAGTTTACTAAGAAAAGACAAAAAAGTGAGTGTTGGTATGTGTGGGTTTTCCTCTATTATGCATGTACACCCTAATTCATCAGTGATCCACCGTATTGTCTTTACAAGTCCAATGACATTTATTTTTATAATGTAATTTTTATAATATTTATAATATATAACACATGTAGTTATTTTTTAATCATTTAATTGCTAACTACTGCAAAATCGTTAATATATATACACACACACACACACACACAGACACACACACACACACACACACAAACACACGGTCAAACATTCCCATAAACACACTCCTAAACCGTGTGGACTGCCTTCCCAGAAGAGTTAAAGCTGTTATAGCTGTAAAGGGTGGGCCTCCATATTAAAGCCTGTGCATTAATAATGGAATGGCTATAAATTTCATGTGTGAGTATAGGCAGGTGTCCCAATACTTTTATATAGTGTATATGTGTCCATGTGCGTTTTTACAGGGAAGCTGTCGATTGAGGAACCCAGTCCTGGAGCTGTGAGGCAACAACATCGCCTGCTTGTCCCTGGCCACGTCTTTCAGCTTTACACACAAATATTCTTTGTTTGCCATTTGAAAATGAATTATGGCAGGTGATAAATAATAAGAACCACAAATGGTGACGTCAAAAGGCCACTTATAATAGAATGCAGCATAAAACAAAGTAAATAAAAGCAAACAACCAGTGCAAACATAAAAGGGAAATAAACAATGAAACCAAATAATTGAATTGCCAATTGTCATTGATATTCGGATGGATGTCGGGGTTTGCCTTCACCTAAAACAGTGGCAGCAGACATGATTCAGCTGGTAACCTTGCAATGCAAATTAGAACATTCATGTTCTTGATCTTTTTCAGTGGTTTAAAAGGAATCAAAGAAGGATAAACAGACAACTCCACTAAGATTATTGACCCTGACATGGTCCAAAGAAAATTCTAATATTATTTTAACCTCAAAAGGTCTGTTATAAACGTTATAGTCTCATCATTGATCTCATCAAATTCCTGACAGTTCTATTTCTGTGACAGATCCAGGCAACACTCTATGGATTTTACTTCTTCATGCAAATGCTCTTCCATAGTAGGAGGGCTTTTATATCACACTGCGACAGTTTAGCTCCCATTTCATTCACTGTGAAATACTGCTGTACACAGACTTATGTGCCCCATTTAGGTCTACCAGTATGACTCCCCCTGGCTTGGAAAACAATGGAGCTGCTGTTGAGTTTGTGGCTTTATGCCGATGGGCTCTGCAGGGACAGTGAAGGACTCTCGCTGACAACATCATGAAGGTAAAGGGCTCATTACCGGGTAACGTGATGTTTTATGCCGACGGGCTCTGCAGGGACAGTGAAGGACTCTCGCTGACAACATCGTGAAGGTAAAGGGCTCATTACCGGGTAACGTGATTTTTTATGCCGATGGGCTCTGCAGGGACAGTGAAGGACTCTCACTGATACCATCGAGAAGGTAAAGGGCTCATTACCGGGTAACGTGATGCTTCTAGCTTATGCTCTTTCAGTTTGTTCACAATTACCAGGGATGAGAAAGATTAATATTAAGCTCTGTTTGGACCTCTGCATTAAAGTACATACAGTGTATGTAACCATTACTTGGTTGGAAAAATGTTGAGGTTTGCTGCACATTACATAACAGTAATAACTTTTAACATAAAAGTACTATTAGTGGAAGTCGTAGTAGTAGTAGTAGTAATAATTCTGTAAGATACAGAGCTCTGACACAAAGTCTTGAATTAAGGCAATAATTCTAATATTAGTTAAGTAAACATTTTCTTAAAACAACCCTCTGTTGCTATTAACATATAGTGAGAATAACGTATAAAGGATGTAGGGAGACCATGTCCGTTCTTGGTATAATTATAACTGCAAATATCTGACTGGTGCTTTGCACAATGATTGATGGAACTAAAAGAAAACATAAAATAACATTGTCAAGTCTATACAATGGGGAGATGAATATTGTGAATTATGGGGGGAAAAATACTGAATGTTTTGTATTAATAGAATACTGTGCAGCCACAGATTGAAATGATTTCAATTGAAACAAAGCAATTGGACGTTTTTGTATTGCATTTTATCACTGTGGTTGTATCCACAGTGATTCGCTCCCTGACAAAAACCTACTTGAGCGTCTAGCAATTCAAATATATGAGAGGTGCTTGATTTCTGGAAATAGGTTATGTAGGATTAGATATGTAACATTATTTATAGCAATAAGGTTTAGTTTTTTGAGAATTTAAAATAGGTCGCCTTTGACGTTGCAATCAATATGGGGATGTGGCTATTGGCTGATTTATGATTTAACGTTAATATTTACTCAGTTGATCTGATCATCAAAGCCTAAGATTTTAAACTGAATTATACACATGGATATTCTGTAGCTGAGAAAGACACTTCAATGTATGGACCTCTGTGTTAATGAACGTAAAAATAGGTATTTTAAAAAACAATAAAGCAAAGAATAATCTTAATATATTAATTCATAACTTTTTTAATAAAATATCTAGTCATGTTTTTAATACAGTCTTGGTTGTGCCGTTTTCATTTAGCATCTTTATTACAGTGAATACTAAAATTTCCATGTAGCTATTTCCACGTTGCTTCAGCACTCACAATTAATGAGACTATTATGACTCCGCATAAATGTTTCTTTTTAGTTACAGTAACAGCTGCATAATGCCCTGTTTGGGATTGTAATGCTGCCACACACATTTAAATTGACTGTATTTGTCAATAAATTGCAATAGATATTAGAATTCTTTGGTTGGGAATATATGACTCAGGTCATTGCTGCTAATATCAGATCAAACACCTTAGAATTTATTTCCATTTATGCATAAACAAGAACTTGGGAGCTAAGGGAAATATTTTCTTAATTTCCACAGACAATACGAGCAGGAAATAATATGACATAAGTAAAATTCCTTTTGACAAATCTGCTGTATTGCTGATCTCAAATACAATAAAAGACATATATTTATACATTAACAGTCTGGTCTGATTTTGATTGTGAAATTTGGGTGCTGTGGTCAGACCCGCATGTGTATATCTACTTGCTTGTCTAACGCATTCTGCATTATGACTAATCAAGCCAAGCAAGGAATTCTTAGCATTGCCTTATCATTTGTATTTTTCTCATTATCAAATATGCAGTGTAAATATTACTCACATAAATAGAAAAATAAAATAATCTGTATAGTTCATTTTGAATTATGAGGCCTCATTGAAACCGAGTACGAATGCATGTATTTGCTATTTCGCATTTTACTTGTACTTGATTTTGAATTATGAGACCTCATCGCAGTGTACTTGTATTTGATTTTATATACATAATGACAACAACTCTGACATTTTTTAACTGTACATTCTTTATGGTGCAATGATGTTTAGCTTTAGCATACATTATCTCGTCGCAGACCAGATTGCCTTCAACCGTGATTCACAACCTACAACGGTATAGGCTATAGCAAAACTGTAGTTCATCAGTAAAAATATTTGAATTTCTACAGAAAACAGAATTTTACACATTCTTGCAAAAAAGTTAAACATAGCATTGGCATAAGTATTCAGACCCTATGGTATAACACTTGAAATTTAGGTGAATATGTCACGCACTAAGGCGCCCAGAGTACATACAGAAGCGCCTGGAGTCGGGAAAACATGGGGTTTAATAAAAGGGCAAGGCAGGCAAACACTGGTTGACAATACAATGATTGTGCTGGGGAAACAAACGGAAACGCGTAGCTAAGGAATCTCAAGGCTGTAACTGCTGCAAAAATGATTCAACTAAGATTGAATAAAGGGTCTAAACTGAGTGAATTTGCATAGATTTCTAAAAACCCAGGCTTACATTTAGCAAGATCTGCAGATTTTTGAAAAAAGTGAAGGGGCCTAAACACTTCCTCAATGCACTGTATTTGAGTATTTCAGCTATGACAGCAAATGAAACAAGCACCAGTGAGTAATGATCATGTAAAGAATTCTAGCGACCTCAGTTGGAGAAATTGTGCATTTTTTGTGCAAAAAAATTAAGTATCTCCAAACCAACAGAACGTTATTTTGACAGAGCTTTAAAAAACAAACAAAATGACACCTAGATTGTTAAAACTGATTGATTGAGGAAGGTATAGCAATTTTTGTGTTTTCAGAAATGGACAATTTTCTCTATGGTTTCAGCATTAAAATGAAACAAAAAGTGTGATTGCAAAAGACACAAATGGCCATATCTTCCCTATTTCTCAAGTTAATTGAATGAAATTTGGAATATAAGGAGGGTATTGTGTGGTTAGGCCATAGCAGTATTTTGGACTCAATCGAATAATTAATTAGTTAATTAATTGATTATTAATTCATTAATCCATTAACGGAGGAACTGGAAAAGGCACTTTGCTGTGGTAAATGCATAAAAAGTGAATGCCATCACAGGAATTTATGGTCAGTCAAAGGAAGGCAGTGGCCTGCAAAAAAATCAATGAATTAATCAATCATTTGATGAATTAATTATAGTTAATTCGGGGAGGCCTGCGCAGATGAGGCTCCGGATACTCGCCTCGGGTGCGGCTTCCTTCCCCCCTATTTTAACTCCATTGAGGGCTTGTAGGGGCTGGTGGGGGAGAACCGCAGCTCTGGCTGGGGTATCCATCCCCCACTTGTGTCCCCCCACATTTTAACTGCACCCTAGCTCCACACACATGTCCATTCCCATTGATCAAGGTGGGTGGTGGGCGGGCCGGGGGATTGCGAGGGTGGCGGGTGTTGGCTGGCGGGCCCGGGTGTGGGGCGGCGGCGTCCGCGGGGTGCTGCTGGCCTTCGGCAGGGTGCCACTGGCCTGCACCTGGTGGGGGTGGGGGAACCTCCTCTGGAGCCGTCCACTGGACAATTCCAGGGCATCTGTTGCTGGGCCTCGAGATAAGTGTGTGCGTGTCTGTGTGTGTATCTGGTGAGTCTGCAGTTTCTGTATGTCTGCATGTATGGCCTGGGATGGGGGAGCACGTTGGTGTTGGGGTGGTGCGGTGCGAATGTGGGTATCTGTGTATGAATGGCTCATCGGCGATGCCGGTGCAGGTGAGGTCCCAGACATCTCCTTGGGTTGGAGCGTGGGGCACTGCGGGGGGGCGGTGGATTAGCTATTCAGACCCCATCTCTTTTAATTACACGTTAGACGACACACCTGGACATCACACCGCACCATCCAGAGGGAAGTGGGGATGATTAGCCACTCACCCCCCCTCATTAATTTAACTGCATTTTAGACATACATCCACATCACTCCACTCCTTCACATGGGGCCTTGGACAGTGAGGGGAGCTGTGCAGATCCATGGTCGCTCGGGGCTCTCCTGGCCATCTGGGTGTGTGTGTGGCTTACACTCCCTGCTCTTAGAAGCAGATATGGGCACGACGATATTTTGACAGTGTTCCTGTTGGTCTGCTTATGTATTTATTTATTTTTTTTGGTATTAATGCATTTAAATCCAGAAGCAGATACTGGCACAAGCTTAATCTCTGTCATAACGGTACCATTGGTTTCTGTGTATGTATACTTCTTGTGTGTCCCTGGTTCTTATTTTTCAGATACAGCAGCTGATGTGAGGATACAGTGTCCAGCAGTAAGATACAGAAGCTGTCCTTTTATTACTCTTTCCTTTTTTCTCTTTTTGTTATGTATTATTTCTCTTTCCCTGTCTTTTTCTCTCCCCCTTTCCCCCCTTTTCTTTTTTTATAATTTATTTTTCTACTTCTTCTGTCTCTCTCCTCTTTCTCTCCCTCCTCTCTTCCTCTCTCTCTCTCTTTTTTTTACTTCCGCTAACTCCTCCTGTCAGCTCCGGCTTTGTGGCGCAATAACATAAAATGGTTAATAAAAAGTAAACCTCAAGTAACAAGAGGAGCTTAAATCCAGAGCTCCACTTGGCAAAATAAAGGTTTTGGCCCAAAAAAGCACCCAGACCAACATCCTGCTTGCTAACCTGTCAGACACGACAGGGGTAAAAAAAAAAAATATATATATTGTAACGTACTGGTGAATGGCGCACGAATAAGGAAGGCAGGAGTCGTCGGATTGAGGGTAACACCGGGGTTTACTCC
>JAABNY020000095.1:4698908-4702876 GCA_015164015.2 Brevimyrus niger | reverse complement strand
TTTTCTTTGCCATGAACTAGCCAATCTCGCCCTGATTTCCATTTCTCATTAAACTGTCTTACCTTCCTCTCGTCTTGATCCTCTTGTTTATTTACAACGGTGCCGGCAGGGTCTGAAACACCAGTTGTACGCCGCCACATAATACTGTCCAAGTAGGCCTATCTCCTGAGAGTTTGAACTTTGTTTTCGGGGCTGCCAAAAAACTTGAAAGTTTTTTAACTTTACAGCTTCTTACCGCAGGTTATCACCGCTAACAGGGACGCTAACACACGTTCAGAACAAGTTCTATCAGAATGTTGAATTAGGTGCTCATGGGAGTTTTATGCTCGTGATATTACGTTGCAATGCGTCTATTATATCAGATGCCTTTAGAGAAAACTACAACAAAAATATATTGTCATACCAAACAATAAACTACCCACCAAAGTGGCTAATGAGAATAAAGTTATTACCCGCCACAGTCGAATTTTACCCGCATTTGGCGGGTGGGCGGGTGCCAATGTCAAGCCCTGCAAAGGTCATATCTGGTGAGTAACAGTCACATGAACATGTCTCATGTGTGTTCCTGGTCAATAATAATGTTAAGGCTGCTGATGGAGAACTGCAGGGTTGTGTACAGGGGCGGGGCTACAGACTGAAAAGCTGATTGGCCCCCAGAGAGCCACTCCCCTGTCACTCACCGATTCAAAACAAATCATTGGCTAACGATAAGTTTGTCCCCTCCCTCTGTATGAACCACGGCCCCTCTTATGCCCCGCTTAGCATCTTAAAAATGGACAAACAGCGTCCATCAGAGGAAAGCAGGTGCGATTGTCTCACGTTACACACGTTCCCAGTTCCGGGAAGTGGGTATAGTCTGTACCATCCTCAATGTCCAGACTGGATTGGCTCAGTACTGTAATGAATGTAATGTAATGAAAAGTGTTCTGCGCTTTCGTGAAATGGTCAGTAGTATTAGGGGAGCAAATATCCCCCCACAGAGGGGTTTTCCAGAGCATTCCAAAAATGTACGACGTATGAATGTCTTATGAATATGCGCCGGCTGTGGCGTGGGTTTCCTGTGTCAAAATAGTTCCTGGTTCTCCTACCGCCCTGGGGCAGAAGCTGTGTTTTAGTCTACCCCTCGTTTGTAGGGTTTGTAAAAGAACGTTTTTTGCAAAGCTTTAGCCAGGCGCTTAGCCCATAAAACTGACCATTTGATTTTGATGAAGGGTAAAATCTATATTATTGCATGGCGCCAGTGCCGGTTCTTGATTCTGACACGCTAATGAAGCAGTCTGTTGTTTTTATCAAAAAGTGTAATTATTACTTTGTCTATATTTGTATACTATAGTTCGAAGGGGTGGGGTCAGCTACTCTAGTTGGAAGGGGCGGGGTCAGCTACTCTAGTTGGAGGGGGCGGGGTCACGGTTTGAATTATGGGGGGTACTGTACCCCCCCGATCAAAACCCAGACCCCCCCAAAGAGACATAAATAGCAGTTTGCGGGGGTACTACCATTTTTTACGTTTGTTGTAAAAAAAAAAAAGGAGAACCTCACCTTGTAGGAAAATTTTATGTAAAACGATTTCAAACACCCCTAATATGGACCGTACCATTTTAACCACCTTGGTGCTAAAAGCAGGTTAGCCAGTCGGTTGCGTCGTTCATTCTAATTGAGTGAGTGACCTGTTATTTGTATTCGTCCTGTATTGGTAACTGTAAGTAGCCTGTTGAAAATGTGTTATTTTACAACCTTCATTTATTTGTTTAAGTGTTCCATCTACTAATGCAAGCTGACGTCTTTATAAGTTACATTACCGTTGTCCTTCTTTACAGTAAACATAAGTTACGTTAACTAGAAAGATAAGTTATGTTCTCTATTTAAACCAGGCTTATTTGGTGAGGTAAAGTCGATCATGGTTATTTTCCAAGAAGATGAACTCCCTATGTTTTCGTTCTCATTTTATTATGAATAAAGTGTGCCTTTTTGAAATTGTTTCGCCACTTAGTCTGTGTGGTTTGTTATTAGGCTAATGTTAATGTATAAGAAGATCTAACGCTATGCACTGAAAAAACATTACTGTCAGTGAAACCTACAGGGGCAACGTATAGCATCCTCATTGGGCTTGGAGTAACCTTCCCCCTTTGTTATGGTGCAGCGGATAATGCTTCCATCCTCATCATCAGTATATGTATATATATCTCTGGGCGGGTGACGCCCGAGCGCCCCCTATGGGCCAGTCGCCACTGTGGTCATAGAAGTGTTATGAAGGCAGTACCCCCCAATTATGGAGGGGTAGTTCGCACTCAGGGCAGGGTCAGTTGCTCCAGGTGACTTAGGAAGGACTGTGGGATAAGTGAACTGGTGACACTAAATTGCCTATGCATATCCACCCTAGGCTGCCTTTTACCCTGTCTTCGAATTTCACCATGATCTCATACCTGATAAGTGGAAGATGAAGGTATAACAAAAATATTGCTCAATTTTTTTACTCAGTTTTTATATCGGTTCAATTCCCGTTCAGCAACTCTATCAGTTTAACTGTTTCAGGGGCCCATCTTTATTCTATCTGATTTTGTCATCTCCTTTTCCCCTGTATATCTCAAATGACAGCATATTATCTCTATTTTCTGCCTTTCAGATTAGATGCGGTTACCCCCATCCCCCCCCCCCCATACTAATACTCCCACATCATGTTACATCATGTTCGCATATTACGCTATTTCACTCCCCATCCCAGACATACATCATTTGTCTTTTTTTGCCTAAAACTTTTCAGTCCCCACAAAATCTTGAATTGTTTACCCATCTATCTATCTGTTATAGCAGCTTCTCCTGTCTATGATCACACTGCAGTTTTACACTTATTTATTTAAAAGATGCTTTTATCCAAAGCCACTTGCACATTTGGAAAGGCAGGGTCAGAAGGTTCTTAAAGCAGCTGGGGGTTAAGGACTTTACTCAGGGGCCTAATGCTGAAATTACTCTGCTAATCCCAGGATATGAACCAACAACCTTCTGAGCACAGCGTGCTCCCCTACTGAGCCACACCGTGAATATACCACCCAAATATTAGGATGTGATACGTGACTCCCAGCTTGGGAGACTCTTCCCTTTGTTATATGGGTGAGTCGATGAAAGTCGATTGATTGCATTCCTTGTTAATGAGGCTCTGTGAAAACTCTCCAGGGGAAGCACCGAGAGTTTTGAGCTGCCCACCCTGGTCCAGTTACCCCCCCCCCCCCCCACGCTGAGTGGGGGTCTCCGCTTCTGCGAGCAGGGAGATCGTGCAGCTGTGCGTACAGGTGGTCCCGCTAGATGGATGGAGGGAGAGACTGTAACATATCCCCTGGCTGTTACTCAGCGCATTACCTCCCAGGTGCCGGAATTGCAGAGATGACACGTGTATGACCTCATGAAACGGGGGTCAGATAAGGGAAAGGTTAGAGGATCATGGGCCTTTGTCATGTATTCAGGACCCCACGAGGGCCTTTTGCGTGTGCCAGAAGGGGATGGAATCTCGGGCATGTGCTGATCTCCAAAGTAGGATTCTGATCTCATCATGCTGCTGTCTGTCTCTTTCCTGTCCAATAATTCTGTGTAAGACTTAAGTGTTGATATTGAGGATGGGAAATTCTAGCTTTTGGATGTTGTTTTTTTTTTTTAAATCCAATTTCCTGTAACTTATTGCCAATGTGGCACAGTGGTTATCACTGGAGGCTGGTCACCATGACGACGAAGGGTGGAGGCTGGTCACTATGACGATGATGGGTGGAGGCTGGTAACTATGACGATGAAGGGTGGAGGCTGGTCACTATGACGACAAAGGGTGGAGGCTGGTCACTATGATGACGAAGGGTGGAGGCTGGTCACTATGACGACGAAGGGTGGAGGCTGGTCACTATGACGATGAAGGGTGGAGGCTGGTAACTATGACGATGAAGGGTGGAGGCTGGTCACTATGACGACGAAGGGTGGAGGCTGGT
>JAABNY020000095.1:4691408-4693908 GCA_015164015.2 Brevimyrus niger | reverse complement strand
TATAAAAAAAAAAACCCACCTGGTTTTGCAGATGTTCAAAACTGTACTCGCTCATTTTAAGTTAAAGCGTAACAACCTTAAAGCCATAGAATATACCATAAGCAAAAACAATGGTTATAAAATTTGTATTCGCAGAAAAGGATTAAGGGTCTTCGAGAGACTCTCGAGTCTGATCTCTGCGGAACCCTTTCTGTATACAAGGGCAACATGCAACACATAAGGATAAGGAAGACTTTGACTGCCGAACAAGGAAGTAATGGACCAGGCTGTGTTACAGGTCACAGGCGGGACAAAAGCAGGTGTGCTACTGCGAACAGGCAGCTGGAAACAGTGCTGGGGTATGCGAGGTGGGGGGGGGGGGCTTGCAGGGGGCAACAATAGCGTGGTGATGCAGATCAAGGGGCTCCCAGTACCCCAAGTTAGCATGAAGCTAACCCAGTATGGCTGCATGGTCAGTGTTTGTAGCCCCGGTTCTTCCTTTACACTCCTGAAATGAACTCTTAAAGCCCTGAGGCTACTCATTAGCTGAAGCTAGTGACAGGTTAACAGGGGTCACCCCTGCGGAGACAGAGGAGGGCCTTGGGGAGGGAGGAGGGGGGGTGGCGGTTACAGCAGCCGTTGCTGGGAAGCCCTTGTGTTGTCGAGACGGTCATAAGAAAACACAGCTGTGTGAGATAGAGGACAGTGAGGACAGGCTGATCCTAGAACAGCCTGTTTGTGATGTCGGGGAGCAGGGTGCCGGATGGGGGACAGCCAATGGCCAGAGCTTTTGTTATGACTGGGGATGTTCACTATGGGGTCTCTGCCATCCATCAAACACTGGCGAGGCACCATGCCCTTTTAAGGCCTCTGCGGGAGAGAGCAACAGCCCTGGGAAAGGAGGGAGAAGGCATCTGGGGAGAAGCCTTGTGTTTTTTCTATTCATTCTGCACCTTTCCTCACTGATGTGTCTATTATCACTTCAATACATGAAACATGCATGCATCTGAGAGTGTGGGGTCTCTCCTGTGTATGTGCCTGAGAGTGTGGGGTCTTTCCTGTGTATGTGCCTGAGAATGTGGGGTCTCTCCTGTGTATGTGCCTGAGAATGTGGGGTCTTTCCTGTGTATGTGCCTGAGAATGTGGGGTCTTTCCTGTGTATGTGCCTGAGAGTGTGGGGTCTCTCCTGTGTATGTGCCTGAGAATGTGGGGTCTTTCCTGTGTATGTGCCTGAGAGTGTGGGGTCTTTCCTGTGTATGTGCCTGAGAGTGTGGGGTCTCTCCTGTGTATGTGCCTGAGAGTGTGGGGTCTTTCCTGTGTATGTGCCTGAGAATGTGGGGTCTCTCCTGTGTATGTGCCTGAGAATGTGGGGTCTTTCCTGTGTATGTGCCTGAGAATGTGGGGTCTTTCCTGTGTATGTGCCTGAGAGTTTGAAATAATTCCCAAATAAAATACAAAAAAGGTCGAATTGTAAACCGAGCAAAACAACTATTAAAATATGACAGGAAGTATCCAGGAGATATTCTTGAGTGATACACCATCAGGGATAAATTAGTCATTTGCTTTTTTGGTTTTTTTTTTTTGTTTGCTTTTTGTCTGAATGGTTAGATATCAAAATAAGTTTTGAGGGCGTGTATGAAGCAGTATCCTGTTCAGTGTGCCTGTTTTTTTTTTTTTGTTTTTTTTTTCCTTGCATCTTCCTTCAGATTGGGTGTCATCCTTGCCGGGATGACTGGTTTCAATAAGGTTATACTGCCACCTAGTGTTAGTGATAAAGCACTGCAGATAAATATGACATCGCGAAGTACAAATATGTTACAAGGTTCATCTGCCTAAATAACATCATACTTAGATTTCATTAGATCCAAGACAAGAAAAAAATTAATCAATTGCCATCCTAATTGTCCCCTGTGTATATGTATGTGTTCCCCTTCCTTGTGTGTGTGTGTGTATGTGTGTGTGTTCCCCTGCCTTGTGTGTGTGCCTGTGTGTATGTTCCCTCTTCTTGTGCTCCACACTTCTCCAACTTTTGATATTTGATCTGATATTTCAGGAATATTCTTCAGTTCATAAACGTACAACAGGTTGTTTATAAATGATACTTTATTTTTTTCTGAATAATTTTGAGCTTGGCTGTACCTGTCAATGCAAAGTTGTAACTGCAAATGGGTTATGTTCGTTTATAAATTTCTAAAAATGTGCTTTTTTTCCTCACTGCTAAGCAGTAGATCTCTTTCTACGTTCATTTTAGTAGAAATTCTGAGTTTTGCAGTATGCATCTGTCATTGTATCACTTCTTTTTGTAGATCAGGACAATACTGGCCTGCTCACGTTGCCCATTTCATTTTATCGCTGCCCTCTGCTGGTTGTTATATTAATTACAAGGCCAGGCAAATAAATCCCCGAGTCACATGAAAAAACGATTTATAGTGATCGCTTTAGGGCAGGGGTTCCCAAATTTTTTTAGCTCACGACCCCCAAAATAACCGTGCCAGTGACTCGTGACCCCCACTATCCTCGG
>JAABNY020000095.1:4677014-4687733 GCA_015164015.2 Brevimyrus niger | reverse complement strand
GAGTAATGTTGACGTACGCATGCGCAGTAGGGCTTAGAAGCAGTTTTTGGCAGGTAGCAGAAAACGGCAGAACACCGGCGTAAAACTCAAACCGGGGCTTTTGGCAGAGAGAAGTTCCACGGAGAGAAAATCCCCACCCTGCAACGTGCGGTCGAGGAGTGCATCTCGCTCCAGCTGACCATCTACTTTGATGTCAAAGGTCACCCCGATGAGGTAATGCATCCCTGAAACTCGCGAGATGTCAAAGTCGGCCGGTGTTCGTTCGTACTCGACATACTTCTGTTTATCGTGTCCCCGTCTTACGTCACCTTGCGCTGACAAAGACCGGGCCCAATACTCAACAACAGAAGTACGGAGGACAGTAAAAAAATGCCCCAGACGTCGTTCTTGCCCCGTCCCGAATATCAATGATCCATCGATTGCGCCCCTCGCCAAACGAGGCCAATCCCATGATTCATTGCGCCCCCAGGTTGTCCTTGGGAGGCAAGTTGGCAAGACCGGTCTTGCCAAGGCAGGTTCAATCTTCGTTTTTCTCGGTCTTGAGAAACACTCTTTGTCTGAGACGCCAGGTACAGACAGTTTGTTGTTTAATAGGGCGTGTTCTTGAATGAAGGGGGGGGGGGGTGTCTCAGTCAGACTGACCTGTCCTGCACCTCCCAGCCTGGCCCCAGGTTAGCATGTCTGGAATTTAACCCTGTGCGTGTCTGTCTTCATATATCTGGAACGTGATCATTTAAGCTCATCGTTCTTGTCCCCACCTGTCACAGGCCGCCGCCGTTTTGAAGGAGCTTTACAAAACGTACCCGGTTCTCTACAACACCAGCATTGTCTGCTCCTTTGAGTCCACTGTGATCTACAAGGTACCCGTTCGTGTTCCGGCACGTTCTGTCGCTCCTCTCCCCGGTGTCATTTCTGCTTCTTCAGCCTGTTGGTCGGGCCTCGGACCCAAATGGAAAGAGGGAGGGGGGGGGGGGGGGTCTTTCGTTCTCTAGAGCATAGTGATCACTGCCAGCGCTTATGGTACAGTGTCCAGCTGCATTACTAGTAGCAAGTTATAAGCTGTTTATCTGGACAAAAGCCTTCACTGCACACTGTAAGCTTTACACTGGCTGTCCCAACACTGCATGCTTTTTCTGCGTGGCTGCATTTACAGCCCATCTTGCCATACTTGAGTTCTGCCATGAAGTCCAGTTTCCCCCGCATCTTAATTAATGGGACAGTAACAGTGTTTACCAGGGGGTTATGATCACTGGTCACTGGTTCAAATCCCAGAGTCAGTAGAATGAAGCAAAAGCCCTTAAACCCTAATTGCTCTGGTGGTTCGTTGTCCCCGCTTCCTCAGTAATGTATGGTACCAGTCAGAAACTTGGGCACGCCAAACCGCCAAGCCGCCTATAAAGGGGAGTGATGGTGAAGCATCACATGACCTGGTCACCTGACCTAAACTCAGCAGGGATGGTTCTGGAGGAGTCTGACCAGAGAGTGAAGGCAGAGCAGCCACTGAGAGCTCAGCAAGTCTGTGGAAGCTCCTTCAGGACAAGCTGGTAAAGCATCCCAGGAGGCCACCTCATGGAACTGGCTTAGAGGAGACAGTAGGGGCAGCCAGTCCCTGGAGCAGCTGGGCTTAAGGGCCTTGCTGAAGGGCCCAATGGTGGGATCGTTCCCCCCACCATGGGACTTGAACCAGCAACCTTCTGAGTCCCACACCAAGAGTTTTGATGTATTTCTAAACTTTAGAATAATTATAAAATCATACAAATAAACCTTTCTATGGGTGGGTGTGTCCAAACCTTTGACTGGTACTGTACGACATCTTTAGATCTGCGTCTGCCTCGGTACCATTTTCATCAAACCTCAACTCTAAGAGTTAGCTGCGGGTCTGGGTCCCATTTCCTCCTGGATCTTCCCGCCTCAGATGCGGCAGGCTGACCCCGAGGTGGTGACGGCGCTGACTCACCGGCCGTGGAGCATCAGCCGGCTGGGCGACGGCACGCCCCGCTCTTCCTCGCTGTGGAAACACCACTGGAGCCAGGCTCTGGACGTGCTTCAGGACTGGGCCGTCCATCACCTTCTCTGGCGCGTGTGCGGCGTGTCGGCCATCTTGGTGCAGAAGAGCTTCATCTCCCCGTACGTCCCTCCTCTTCCTCGCTTTCTCCTCTGACCCTGCCATTGTCATTCTCTTCTGTGGCCTTTCCATTTCTAACTACTGTTGCTAGTGTACGTACAATTACTTATCACCTGGCTGGCTGTTGGTTACCGACAGTGTCTCCTGCTTCACCTTGTTCTTGTGTGCTGCTGCCTCAGACACTTTGAACCTGGAAGCAGCCTGTTCTGGAGTGTAGCCTTCTGCCAGCAGAACCACAAATAACCCAGTATCTAAAAAGGCATATTTAATAATAATAATAATATTGAGTGATCGCTTAGTGTACGAGTCCGTGTGTCGCAAAGGGAGAAAGAGGGAGGGTGGGAGAAAGGGGAATTCCTCCATGGGAATTAAAGTGTCACGATCCTGTTTTACAGGGACTACGTGCAGTACTGGGCGAAGCGGGGCGTGGAGGTGGTCGGCTGGACCGTCAACACGGCCGTGGAGAAGCAGTACTACCAGGATCTGCTGAGGATCAACTATATCACGGACAGCCTGAAGGAGGACTGTGAACCTCACTACTGAGCTCACCGCAGCGGGCTGCGTGTGGATGCGGCAGGACACGCGTACACACGCACGCATACACGCATGCACACACGCGTGCACTGGGGGAAAAAAACACGACGCGCACAATTTGAGGCCCGGCCATCGAACAGGCCTGTAAACATATTGGCTTTACTTCTATCATATTGAGTAACACCCGTTCCAGTTTAAGGGAACGCGATCCTTGAGGGGATTTGCCGGACAGGTATATATCCAGACGTCTGCTTTCGCTCGCACTCTGTGTCCCTTCGTTCTTCCCCAGTAGACCCCTTTCCAGTCAGCGCTGCAGTTCTGTACTGTGCTTTTAGTAGCAGTCCGTCAAGGTTTAAGTGCTTCCAGTCCTTAAAAAAAATGTCTCTCACGGAGCAAACCGGGAAATGAGCGTTTGTCTACAATTTGTTTGCAAGCATCTTACTGTGTGACGTGGTTTGAAACTAGGGAAACTACTGCCGTTTCCTTTTGAATATTAACCTTTGCTTTCATACAGGTGGGTCGTGTCTTGTCAGAGAGCCTAGTCTGTCTGGAAAGAGACAATCAAATTCTGGATGAGTCAAGACACTACATGCTTAGACTAAATATGACATTACATACAGCTAACTTTCACTTGTTGATTCCATAGTAATTTCAGGGGGGGGGGGGAATCTTAAGTTCACACCCTCGTATCTTTTCCAAATAGGACCATTTATGGCCCCGGTCACCACAACAGACAAATAAGGAAAAACAAATTGCAGAGTGCACTGTGGATGTGATTCAGGTCAGGACACACTAAAACCGGTTCATGATTTCGATTCTTGCATAATTTCAGATTTGGTACATATAGGAAAAAAGAAAATATATTTTTTTAATTGTATTTTAAACAAAAGCAACGGTGCTTTGGCATAGTATGTGTTGTAATAAACCATAATTTAACCATTTTAAAGTCTTCTGACGTCTTCCATTATGAAACTGAAATAGGAATATTCACCTAAACCAGAATATCACAGACATTTTACATGCATTTTATTTGACACTACTTCAGATTATTCTAAGACCTCCCCCCTTTGCTCTGATGTTATACGAAGGAGAATCGGATACTTATTGGATTAGACGTGGAAAAACGTAATTTCTTGACGGATTTAATCGCATATAGGTTGTAATAACATTTTTATGTTATTTGATACATTGTATGACAAAGTGTCACAAAAAAACACACGTCTTGTTTTCTAATCTCTGAAACTGACGGAAATGCATGTTTCTCCACGTGTTCGCGTAGGGTGCTTCCAGGTCCTAAAGGCTGCCAAGTTCTAGGAACCATGTGCATCTACACCCTGGCCTAGGATCCAGATGGCTGAATCTGTATGGATAAGACATTTTATAAAGTGCATATATTTATCTTTAATTCGGTCAGCTACGTGAATATTTAAATCAATCAATCATGCTTCTGAATGGACGTTAGTACCAGACAGTCGCGTTACAGTAGTACATTTTATTTCAATAGCCTGCCATAAATGCAGTGTTTATTACCGAGACACGGTATGCATGTTCTAAATTGCTTACACTCCCATTTAAAGAAAATGTAACACGTAACGGACATACATTACGCACATAATTTCGACGACAGAATGCAGCTCTACCCCATGGTTACAAACCCAGCCGGTCCCTTTTCCAGTCGGTCCGCCCTTCCCACCGTCCCTCCCATTCACCTTGAAAAACACGACTATGCATTCAGACACTTTAAAAACAGCACAAAAAAATTAGTAGTGGGACACCAAAATCAGCGCAGTTTTCCAGGACAGACTCAGGCAGCTTGTTTTGTTTAATGCCGGGACATCAGTAATAACTGGCCCTAAGATCCTCAGTGTGGTATTACCCTACGCATAAAACGCCGAGAGCAGCCAGGTGGCGATGCTCGGGATCGCCGTCATTTTATAGGTGAAGGGTCACCGAGCGCGACCTGAAGGGCGCCCCGCCCCCCGGCGTCTGCGGCCCCCCGACGTCACCATGTGGCCCGGCGCGCGCCGCCAGTCCGCTGCGGTTCACTGACAGTTTCATCCTGTCGTGGGGTTCTGACTCGCTTACCCTCCGAATTAAGTTACGTATTAAAAAAAAAAAAATTGCAAAGAGAGGGGAAATCAGTCTCAGTCTGCAGGTAGTTTTTCTAGTTGTTTAATGTAACCTGTCCGGTGGGAGACGGCATTAAGATGCGTGCGCGATCGGGCACTTCGAGTGCGTGAAACGGAACGTCGCGGTATCGAGATCGCGTTTGTGACCGCGGCCAGCGGCCCCTGTTTGTTCGGGAAACGGGCAGAGGCACAGCAGCTGACTTGGAAAGACTCGCTGCGATATTTTTCCACCGTGGCTGCGCCAGCAAGCCCGACCTAAAAGGGGATATTGCTGGGACTCCATGCAGATAGCCTGAGTCGGTGTATTAAGCGTAGCAAGACGAGCACGGGTGTCTGGACGCGCTTCTCCCCGTCACGCTGAAGTTTACCGGGGATTATTAAGCGCATGATGTACACAATAACCAGAGGTCCCAGTAAACTTGTTACACAACGGAGAACAGGTGAGTGGCTTGGGGTCGCCCACAGCTATTTGTATTGGTGCGTTTAATACCACAGACAGATTCTTATGGGATTCATCACATGCGGTAGTTTAGAATGGAGGCGATCCTATACGTACCTATACATAGGTTTTGTGCAGCTTCGCATGGTTGTACTTAAGCAGAACTGTCACAGATTCCTTAAATTACTGACCACAGAAAGTCAGGGTGGAAACCCTGGATTGTAATTGAAACGACGAATGTATAATGTGCGTTTTACACCACGATGCGAGCCGATTAACTTCTGAATAACTTGTTTATCTGTTCTTGCTATTGGGAGGTCCGACGACGCAGCAAATTGAAAATAAGGCAAGCGACTTTAAGCACAAACAGACACCCTGGACGGTAGCAAAGTAAGTAAAGCTTTCGGCGTGTAAGCGCCCATGCATGTCTATGCAGCGTGATCGGGCAGCACTAACAAAGTCACGTTCCGCTCACATGGTAATGTAATATTAGCGATAGCGTTACGGCCCACACGGTTTTTAACCGAGAGCTAAGGGATTTGCTGTTTAAAACCCGAAGTGGCTGTGAATACTTCGGAAATGTTTGCACCGAAGATTAAATTTCTCTCCCCCTTGCGTGCCCGTCGCGCTGCCTTTTAAACAGAAACGGGGTGACCTTGTGTGAGGCAAGGTGAGCCGCGGGTTGCTGCCAATGCCGGACGGAAAGGCGCTCCGGACAGCCTGCTGATCGCCGATACTTATCTTAATTTCAACGAAGATAACGCGTTTCCATAACTACATGTAATGTGTTAGCCGGTGGACCGTGTCCAGCCATGCTTGAGGATCGGCTGCTTCGGGACGGTCTGCAGTAGGAATTTGCTGCCAAGGCCTGTTCGCTTTAGGGCGGCTGGCATTTTCATTACCGTTCGAGCTCTTGACGCTAATATTTTATGTGATCGCCAGACGAAGATGCGGTGACCCTCAACTGGTGTAATTAAATATGTCGGATTTATATAGTTTAGCCAGCGTTACCATAGAGACCCAGGGGGGGGGAAAGAGGCGGTTCCCTGCTCCGCGCACATGCCGGCAGCCCGTCCTCTTCTTCCTTCCCTCTCCTGTCCATTACGTCATTCTCACCCGTCCAAGGGTCCGTAACGACAAGGACGCGCAAAGGTTTATCCGCGGGGAAAAGTTCTCATTCTGATGAGGTCTATTTTTGTAAAGAAAATGTACTTAAACAACCCCTTTCATGTGTTATTTTCCTCAGATAAGGTTTAAAGAAAAAAGAGGTCTGCCGAACACCTTGTTATACACATTTAAAGTAAAAGTACTGCTAATATATGTGGAACTTGAAACTTGTGTCACTTATGAAGGAAATTCTACTTTTCAAAGTTCTGGGATGTTTTGCAGGGTTGGCGCTTTAAAACCAGTTACTTTGCTTATTAGAACAGTTCAATGTCATGTGTCGTCAAAACGTAGACCATAACTTGCCACACACGGAATACAGATGAATACACATGTTCAGTGACTTTCCATTGGGAATGTTTGTTTGGGGAAAACGTAGGATGACCATATTTTGCTTTGCAAAAAAAAAGAGGAAACCAGTATCAGGATGCAAAAAGAGGCGTCAAAGCAATACAAATATGCAAAAGTATTCTGATTGTAGAAAGACAGAAAGCAAATGTGTATATGAAACAAAGTGAAAAAGAGCACTTATGGTCACCCTAGGAAGACGGAAATTCGAAAGGTAGTTTCCCCCAGTTACTGCTGAATGTGAGAATCCATTTCATGTAACTCTCCTGTCGTTCTCTCGTCCTCCAAAGCTCTCCTGCTCCAAAGCTCGTGTTCAACCGGCTGAACGGCAAACGGCACCACGCAGCCCCCCCCCCGCAAGTCGACTCTCAACCGGAAGGTTTCACTCCAGCCCACGAAGAGAATGTCAAGTTTGTGTATGAAGGTATCTACCACCTTCTTGTGCTTTTTTACTCATCGGTTGCTCACCCTGTTTACCATCTTCCTGTGCCTATTTACTCGTCAGTTGCTCACCCCGTTTACCACCTTCGTGTGCTTTTTTACTCATTGGTTGCTCATCCTGTTTACCATCTTCCCGTGCCCATTTACTCGTCAGTTGCTCACCCCGTTTACCCCCTTCTTGTGCTTTTTTACTCGTCGGTTGCTCACCCTGTTTACCATCTTCCTGTGCTTATTTACTCGTAAGTTGCTCACCCTGTGTAGTTGATTGTCTCTCTTCCTTATTTTTATTATCAGTGTAAAAGCTGTTGGGCTGCATTTTATATATGAATACTATGTAAATAAAGATAATGAGGCAGGTTTGAGTTGATTGGAGTGAAACTAGGGCAACTTAGTCAAAAATGTGCTTCAGGCTGAGGGTTTATCATGCTGATACAAGCTCACACAGTTGTGTCATTAGATTCCACGTTCTGCTGGATCCGGGACTTCTGGATCAGGTGTAGTGAGCACGGCATCTTATCAGCTCAAAGCAACATGAGAGCAATGTTCAACGGCTCTCTGCAACTGCCGTCTCAAAGGCTTATCACTCTAGTGATGTTTCCTTGACAAAAAAAAGGGCTGCGGTTAATCCCATCCGAGAGCCAGGGACACTTATCACTCCCGTTCCAGTGAGGGACCCCGGCGGAGTCGGGGTCTGCTCTGCTTGAGACAGCCGACTCCCTGACTTTGTTTTTGGTATTGCTCTGATCGAGAACGGAGCCGCTGTTGCATCATCCTCACCTCGACTCCAAGAGTCAAGAGCAAATGCTGGGTTCTTTCTGGTAAATTGGGGCAGAGAAAGAAAGGGAAGGACGACTATCCTGAAGGACTTGCTGTGTTGATACTCATGACATGCGGCCTCCTCTATTGAAACAACTGATCTACTCAAGTTGATTTCCATCCTAAGAACTCTATGAACCAGTTAATCACCCCAGGTTGAGGGGTAAAAGTTAGATTGGGTGGATCGTAGACTACCCAGACTGGTTAGATAGGAAGGGGGCTCTGGCTAGCTGTCTGTTTTCTGGAACACTGGGGACCATAAATGCCAAACTGTCTTGCCAGTTCTCAGGGATTTATTGCAGAACAAGTGCTATTGATTTACCCTGGTTTGATAGCCAGATTCACTGACTTATGGGCACTGGACTCCAGTTGACTGCAGGCGGAATTCAAGCCAGGGGAGGTCATATGTCTCAGAAGGGGTCCTTATTTTTGGCAGAAGTGGTCTGTGTTTTATGTGGAACTTTTTTGTGTAAAAGTGTTGCTTTTTTGCAAGGATAACAAAGAAAAGAAGAGGCTTGGTTCTTGCATAAGGCCAGGGTTCCCAGAATGCCTCAGAAGGAAGTGTAGTTTCTCTGTGGGAATGAGGAAGAGGGTTCGGTGTCTGCGCTGCCTCTTAGGAGGAAGAAGTCCAGCCCAGTCTGCTCTACTTCCACTTCCGTTTAAGAAAACAAAAATGATCAGAGTGACTTTGGGGAAGCGGTTCTGAGTTTGCCTCCTTTGCAGGACAGATCAGGCCGTTTCAAGGTTAAAGAGAATACAGGAATTCTTTTCCTTTGTCAAAAAATGGCAGGTGTTACATGCACAGCCGAGTCGTAGGGCCGCCGCGATAACCGCGATATCGCAGTACCACGATACTGACAAACCAACCACAGGGAGAGCAGACAACCTCATCGTTCACGTTTTCTTTTCACGAGGCTAAGCCGTCTTGTTTTACACTTCAGAGCGTGTGTATTAAATAAATTTCTAATGAAAATGAGTTGAGTGTAATTAATCCAGTCAACTGTGCTCATGCTGTACTGAAGAGAGGTTCAGTCTCTCCATAACCTTTACTTATCACTCTGGAACTTCCAGTGGTCCCAGTAGTTGGTCATAAAACGTAAAAAAATATATATATTTAAAATTCAAAGATGATTAAGTTATAATAAGTCAAATGTTTCCTATCCTATTTATGGTGTTTTTCTGAGCATTTTCTATTCTATTTATGGTGTATTTCAGCATGGATGCCAGGGGAAATGTGCCCTTCCTGTATGTGTTCATGAGTAACACAGTGTCTGCTGCTCAAAGCCTGTTAACGTCTGTGTCAGTACCTCAGTAAGGGTCCAACACTCTGTATCTCATAGTCCTTTATTCAGAAAACAAATTGAATTGGGCAAACACAGAAAAATCTGCCCCTTTTTACTCAATATCAGTGACATCATCATGTATACCTGTGGATTTTAATAAGTAAACTTCATATACGCACAACTCGAATACATGCCAGTACATTTGGCATGAAATACACTCAAAGGGGATTAAAACTTATGTTTTTATAATTAAAAAAATTTTGAACTTTATTTTATTTTGAAATAATTTTGTATGATTTTTTTTTTGTTTTGTTTTCTCCTTTTTTTTAAGAGGTTTATTTTTTCACCAACTCCTGGGACCGCGGACAGACCCTAGAAAGCTCATGTTTAAAAAGCAGCAATATTCCTAATAATAGCCTAACAATAAAAGCTTATTTATATAGCACTAAAACTGGGATAAATGAAGCAATTTGCAAGGAAAAAAACGGGCAGTAATAATGCATATCTGGCTGTAAGCCACCCTTACTCCCTGGGGAAGGGATTCCTTCAGCAGGACAGAACACCTGAGTACCAGTTCTTGGGTCCAATGCCGGTATATCATGTAAATGGTAAGCGGATTGCATTTATATAGCATTTTTTACCAAAGCGCTTTACACTATGCCTCACATTCACACACTGGTGGTGGAGGCTACCATGCAAGGTAGCCAACCAGCTCACCGGGAGCAATTTGGGGTTCAGTGTCTTGCTCAAGGACACTTCGATGGGGTGAGGAGGACCCGGGGCTCGAACCTGCAACCCTCCGGTTGCTGAACGGTTAGCACTACCTATCGGTTAGCTATCAGGGTTAGCCTGTCTGCGTTGGCGTTCATGCCGCCGTACGTCTGCGTCGGGGTTAGCCTGTCTGCGTTGGCGTTCATGCCGCCGTACGTCTGCGTCAGGGTTAGCCTGCCTGCGTTTGCGTTGGCGCTTATGCCGCCGTACGTCTGCGTCTGCATTTGCGCTCATGCCGGTGTATGTCTGGGCAGAGTGGCAGCAGGTGGAGCAGCGGTTGGCAGACGGCACCCAGACAGATGGAGGCCAAGGTCCAGTCCAGTACTCCGAGAAGACCCCCAACCCTGGCATGAAGAGTGAGTCATCGTCAGCGTCACCTCCGTCTCCCTCCTCCGTCTCCCTCTTCCGTCTCCCTCCTCCGTCTCCCTCCTCCGTCTCCCTCCTGTTCGCTTCCCACCTCCGTCTCCCTCCTGTTCGCCTCCCTCCTCCGTCTCCCTCATGTTCACCTCCCTCCTCCGTCTCCCTCCTGTTCGCCTCCCTCCTGTTCGCCTCCCTCCTGTTCGCCTCCCTCCTGTTCCCCCCCCTCCTCCGCCTCCCTCCTCCGTCTCCGTCCCCCGCCCCCCCCCTTACGGCCCCCGTCTCCCTCTCCCCTCCCCCTCTTCCCCCCAC
>JAABNY020000095.1:4664779-4676914 GCA_015164015.2 Brevimyrus niger | reverse complement strand
CCTCCTGTTCGCCTCCCTCCTCCGTCTCCCTCCTGTTCGCCTCCCTCCTCCGTCTCCCTCCTGTTCGCCTCCCTCCTGTTCGCCTCCCTCCTCCGTCTCCCTCCTGTTCGCCTCCCTCCTCCGTCTCCCTCCTGTTCGCCTCCCTCCTGTTCGCCTCCCTCCTCCGTCTCCCTCCTGTTCGCCTCCCTCCTCCGTCTCCCTCCTGTTCGCCTCCCTCCTCCGCCTCCCTCCTCCGTCTCCCTCCTGTCTGCTTCCCTCCTCCTTCTTTGCATGTCCGCTCCTCCCGTTTGATGCTGAAATCTTGCAAACATTCGCTTCTCAACACTTCTCAAGATTCAAGATTTTTATTCTGCCGCATACATGAACGGTGGATTGCGGCATCATTGAAACGAGACTCGCAGCAAAGCGGGAGGATAACTAAATAAGATGCAGACAAAATAAGAACTGAAAATGTGGAAATATGTGAAGGGTATTTATAAAGTAGAGAAAAAGTTATATATTTTCTGAAAATATATAAGCTGAAGGTTGCAGCTGTAGCTTATTTGTTAATGATCCTCAAAGCACTTCATCAACACCGAGGTCAGTGCATCAAGACGTTCAGGTAGGCTTGGTTTTTTGTAAATTCAGTGCACTGCATTTACAGATACATTTTTTAAACCAAAATTGTACTAATACAAATGCAGACCTTTTTTAGATAGGAATTCAAAGTAGTTTCAACAATATTTAAAAAACGGAACATTCTCACACAGCTTCTCACCTTGGTGTCGCACGGGGCTTTTCTTCCAACCTTCCAACACCCCAGAACTGCCGGTCAGATGTTCCTGTAGACAGGACCAGGACGGCTGGCCGCTTCACCCAGACCTCTTCCCCAGGCTGGCTTGGGGCTGTCCTGCATGTCGGATCCTCTCACGTCACTGTGTCCTGAATCCCCCCCCCGTTACTTGAGGCACCAAAGCTTGGACACACGACACCATCTCACTCCATTCCTTCCCGATTTCCTGTTTGCCGTCTCGTCGACGTTCCTGAGAAGCCTCTCTCCGCCTGCTACGCTCCACGGGTCCTATGACATCTCCAGGGCCGTAAACGATCCCCCGGGGGGCCCTGAGTATTTGTCCATTATTTAAGCTTCATAAGACATTTAAAAAGACGGAACGTTGCATCAAGAACGATTCTCCTTGTATTCATACACGTTCCTCATACCAGTTCACCTGTGCAGCGCCTGGTTTTTGACGTTCTGTATGTACCTAGAACGCCGACGGGCTTGCGAGTTCCCCCCTACATCAGCTGTGCTTCTCCGCTCCCTTCCCCCCCCCGCAGACTTCGTCCCCATTGACCTGGAGGAGTGGTGGGCCCAGCGCTTCCTGGCCAACATCGTCAACCTGTCGTGACCGGTGGAGCCCGGGGCATGACCGAGCAGCCGCCTAGACCTGAGTGGGATATGGGTGGGTTTGGCATTAAGGGGAGAGCAGCTGGTGCCCGCGTTCAGCCCGAGTGGGCAGCGTGAGGGTCTGCCGACGGCTCCGACACCCCAGCCCTAATTTCTCTCCGGTGTGCCAGACCGAGGTATGAAGACCTCTTTCTTTCTTTGTTAAAGAAAATGGAGGAAAAAAAATCCCCATGTTGTGTGTAGAGACCACAAGTCTGTGTCGCTTGCCTGGTATTTGCATAAAACAAGAAAAAGAAAATAAAAATGGAAAATGTATTTTCAGGACGTCGTCGGCATTCGGTGTGAAATTACTCGACCGCAAGACAAAGCAGGCGCAGCCGTCGGTTTTCCAAATAGTAAATACTGACGTCTGCAAGGTGTGGCTCATGCCTGGCGCCAGTTGGACTTGCATCAGTAACAAGCGTTTCATGTTTTCTCCGTTATCCAGTGATGCTTCAGATTGTCAAACTTCCACGGGGGGGGAAAAAAAAAACACGTCTTGGGTAAAATCAGATTTTTTTTTAAGGCACCGTAAGCGAAATACAGGAAATCTCAACTTTAACATTAACCAAAAGTTTCCAACACAACGGAGAACTGTATAAAGGTGGATTTTCACCATTAAAGCCGTCTCTTAGGGGTCTTCCTCTCCTCTTAGGGGTCTTCCTCTCATAGGAGTCTTCCTCTCTTGGGGGTCATGTTGGCTCTGCGGGGGCCCCTGTTGCCTCACACTCCTAGTGACGGGAAACCTGCCACGTTTGATTCTGCGGGTTCCTCCTGGGAGTTGGACGACGCGTAAATATGTGCCCTGAAATGGAATGGAATCCCGTTCCACGTGATCCGTATCGGTGCGTCTCCCTCGCCACATGTTCAGGGTAGGGGGGGTAACATTCAAGGGCCCACAAGCAGGGCCTTCACGCACTACAAACACACCAACATTCTTGGAAGGCCTCCAAAGCCGTTCACGGTGAGTACACCTTCATGGGCAGCACAGAAAACAGATTTGAAGTTTATGACGGCATTACAAACGGCTCATAGTGCTAATCCTTAGTTGTTCTTACGATCCGGACTTCCACGCACCGCTAATTAAGCGTCGTTTTTCACCGAACCCGGATGTGCATCACCGAATACACCAGCCTCCCCTCTCCTCATAACCCCAGGATGATACTTGTTTGCTGCGTGTATGCAGAAAGAAATTCCCAGCTGCCCCTAATACCAATTCCATGTTGGGGTGTTCCCCAGATACCAGCATAAGCACAGTATCACAAATAATCGTAGACTTTAATCGGAAAGGAGAGGCTGGAGCCAAACATCACAGGCATCTTTTAGAAGCTGAAGTGGCCACAGCTAATATTTTTGCTCTTGGTGTTATAATAATGATTATTATTATTTTTATATTGTATTTGTGACACAGAAATAAAGATTTTGAAAAATGTTCCATCACAAATGAGCACAAGTAGCATGTCCAACTTTCCACTTTCAAAGGTACTGAATGACATCACTCTGATTTATTTGCAGTGGTTTTTAATAAATAGATTAATATCCTTCCGCTTTCAGTTCTATACCTGGGGGCAACAGTACAGAAAAATATGCATAAAAACACAAACACCATTCAACAGAACATTTTTCTTCGAAATTCATTATTTAGAGACGTTACAAGAGCAATAAAACATAAAATACAAAATTAATTAGTGACGTTGCTTATGCAATTGAAAGCTGCCATAAAAAAAGACTTTTGTGATTAAAAGGACTAAAACACTGGTTATATGAACAGGAAAAGATCAGGCTCTTACAGCGCATGAACAGTGGCTTCTCCGACGGCCTGTGCTCGTCAGTGACATCATAAGCATGTTTAACGCACGACGGGGGCATCGAATCGCAAAGCTGTGACTCGCACTGCGAGCATTCAGGTCACAGCCTCAAGAACTGTCCGTAGCAGACTATGCAGTGCTGTGGCTCCACTGCGTCCTTCCCAGTTTGCCCCAAGGTCCGGCTCACGCTGAGGTCTTCGCCGCCGTCCCTTTAAGCCTCCTGCCGCGGCCCCGCCCCTTGCCCCTCCCCCGGGGCAGGCTCGCCTCGGCAGGCTTGGCTGTCGTGAACGTGATGCACTGCGAGTCCAAGAAGTCCAGCAGCTTCGCGGCACCCAAGCGGATCCCGGCCTCTTTCAGCCGGGCCTGCAGCCGAGAGAGAACCAGGGGCTGGTACTGCAGGATCTGTGCGTAGAGCTCCGGGTCGGACCGGAGGAGACGGCGCACTGCCTGCAGCTTCTCCGCATGGCGTGACACGGCCTGGGACGGCGTCACCTCGTCACTGTCGCAGTCCTCGTCAGACAAGGGGCAAAGTTCTGGGTTGGACCTGAGGCCAGAAAAAAGCAGATGATAGGACCATCTTCAGCACCAAACGACTGATGGCATCTCTGAAGACAGTGAAGATGGTTCAAGTGCAGAATCACCAAATCACCTCAAAAACACCCTGAATCGAGAACCTTCAGAAACAACCTGGAATTACACATAATTACTTTCACATACGGGTTCCACAGCACCAAATACTAATTCCAAATAGTAATATAAATTGGATTTTCACCAGAATACATACATTTGTAAAAATGCTTTAGATGCCTTCTTTAATATTTCAGGGGGAAACAAATCTAAGGAAACAATAAATTAATACATTGTTTTAAATGCAAATGTCACTTCTAATCCTCCCCAATAGCTCAATTTCTTCCATATCACTAGAACAATATAAAAAAAGAACATTTGAAATCAATCAGAAAGGCTGAATTGAGAACATCCTACACTCATCTGTTTGAAGTGCCTGACCTGCATTTCTGTAAACTCCTTGGCTGAAAGGCATCATGTTGAGGAAATTAGTCTGTGAATCGAAATTCCGGTATCAAAACTCAAAATCAATCACGGCAAAAAAAAAAAAAAAAACGTAAAGTGAAATACCTTAAATGGAGTAACCCTACTGCCATTCAGGAGCTACAAAGATCTACTTTTTAGGAGTGTTGGCACAAGTGCTCATCGGGACGGTCTGACAAGAACGTCGGATTTCACCCGGTGCCCCACCGGTAGGTGTTCCACGAAGGCAGCAGGTGTGTGATAAGACGTCGCGGGTGGCGCCTCACCTTCCGGAATCTTCACTGGCGGCCGTGGAGGACTCCGTGGAGGCCTGGGAAGCGGACAGCGGCTCCGGCTCCCCATCCAGGCGCCCGTCTCGCCGGAGGGCCGGCTCTTCAGCACATGCCTTCACAGCCACCCCCACCGGCTGTCTGAAGTCCCTGGAGCCAGAGGCAGAGGCAGAGGCAGAGGCGGGCCTCATGTGGGCAGCACCGGGGTCCCGGGGCCGACCGAGGACCTCCTCCTCGGAGTCGGAGCTCAGCAGCTGATGGGTGTACTGGTAGATCTCCTTCAGCTTCAGGACCATCTGTCGCTTGGGCAGTGGACGCACACCGAACCTGATGAGAAGATGAAAGCCTGAAGGTATACAATGCAAAGAAAGGAATACGAGCGGTTTGCATGTGTTAAATACAGTGGAGTCACCATGGTCCTAAGGTAAAGCTATTAGCTTGCTAACAGCTATTGCTAATAAAATTCTGAGGTAGTACCTACTGGAGTCTCTCGTCATTAAACATGGTGAAAAAAAGCAGTATTTCCACTGTTTACATTTCAGGAAACTGAAATGTCATGAATTGGCAATCACACGACTCTGCAGAGGGCTTTCGGTATTAAAGGACAGTCACAGCCACGCACAACCCGGTCGGGTGTCTATGGTTTACGTGCCCGACGGGAGCAAGAGAGGAAAGGGAGGAAAAAGACAGGAGAGGAGCAGGAGAGAAGCAGCCGTCGCTACTGGGGGGAAAAAAACTCAGCGGAAACACTGAAAAGGGCTCTTGAAAGAATTATTAAGGAGGACGGTTACTTGTTCAGGCGGTTCTTCAGCTCAGGAGTCTCCATATCAGAGTAGCCGGGCATAGGGGTGACCGGCTCCAGGGGGGGCTGCTTCTCCCTGCAAGTGGACACTACACAACAGTGCACAGGGACAGGAACGTTAATAATAAAACGAGAAGGTAGCAGAAACAAAGTCACCGAACGAAGTAACCGAGTAGCAAGAATAATCCAAAGAAGTAACAGCATTTACCTGGAGCAGAAGACAACAAAATAATAATATGCAACGTTGCGTATTAAAAAGTCCATTAACGATACACAGAAAACCAGACGAACCTGGAGTCTTCAGCTGCGCGACTCGCTTGGCTGGGGCTACGGGACACACTCTTTGTGAAAGAGGAAGGTCCACTTGCTCGTCATCTTCCTCCCAATCATCCCAGATCTTGGAGTCCAGCATGCTGGCGCAGAGTTCCGGAGGAGTCCGGTGGGGTGCATGATGAACGGGAACGGCAGGGGGAGTGATGTGCCCCGTCCCAGCGTCGCCCTGGTCTGGCTCCCGAGGACCGCTCCCAGGGCTGGAGTCCATCCTCGGGCTGAAACGGGCGCCCATTCCCCAGGAGTCGTCGAAAGGCATGGGCGGCTCGTCCATAGCGCAGGAGGTCTGCCCAGGCGACGACCCATCCTCCGGCTCCTCAAACGGGTTCTCCTCCGTCTTCGACAAATCTCCACTGCCGGGGCTCCGGAGGCAGTCAGACTCCCCGGAGGACCCGTTTCCTGGAGACTCCCTTGGAATTACCCCCAAGTCAGAATCTCTCCGCGTGGAAGGTGAGGTTGCCACGAGGGAGAGGCGCAAAGATCCGGGACTGTCCCCTTGAGGGGGCTCCGCAGGGGGCCCGTCAGCAGGGCCCCTTGTTTTGGCGACACGGCTCTGGATGGTGCCTGAGCTGTGCTCACTGTCGCTGTGGAGGACAGAGTGCCGCAGGGCGCCGGGACACTGGGCCAAAGGGGTACTGGTAGCTGCTGGGGCCACACCGGTCCATTCGATCCCAGTGCAACTGGAGGTCCGTCTGGATGACTCTGGTTGTGCGTGCGAGCTCTCCGCAGACCTACCTTCCGGTCGGATGAGGTCTTCTGTCTGGCTAACGTCAACTGCAACCATGTTCCCTCTCTTTAAACCGTCCTCCTCATTCAAACCCGAGTTGCTGTGGTTCGGACTGTGGAAACTGCTGCTGACCAGTTTCCCTGTGATGCCCATGGAGGCTGTACCGCAGGGCCGAATTCCGTCTGGGTGACGAAATGTACCATTATGTTTCGGGGTCATAGATGTCACGGGGATGCTAGCAGAGGTAGGCGAGGATGATGATGATGATGACGACCTTGATTTGATATCGAGGGACCTTGGAAAGAGCTGTGCACGGAACATGCTGTTGTGAGTCTGTGTAGAACTAGCCCGGGTCACCTTCATGGGACATACTGGTGTCCCTGGAACCAGCCAGGAGCTATCGACGGAGCTGTCCATGTGGGAACTGTTCGCTGGGGCTTGAGGAGTTTCTGTCTCACTTGCCGACTGAGACGGTTTCTCCAGTTCCCCAGGTTCAACTCCAGGATTGTCATCCTGGTTTTCAGGTACAAGTGGAGTCTGCTGATTTTGGACAACAGGAGTCTCAACATCCTCATTCTTTGGATCCAAATCCATTTCTTCACCAGAGTCAGACAGCACGATTACCTCCGGCGTTTTACACCGTTCCCTACAACCGGAAGAGGCTACAGTCCCAGTTCCGATTACAGAATCCTTGCAACTTACTTCTTTGCTGCTGTGAATGACATCAACCCGTGGATCTCCTGTGCTAAATGAGCCGCCTATATCAAGTTCCTCTTTCTCCTTGTACTCAACAGATCCCAGAGAATGGCCTGTCACAGGGAACATGGAACAGGGGTCAAGAGGAGGGCTTACAGAGAGATCAATGATTGCCTCTTGGCTATCAAAGCACGGTAGGCGTGAGACCTCCCCATGCTGCAGCTTAGAGGATGCCCTTCCAACCAGTAACCCTGGCTGCCCTGCACCCCCAATGCCTCTGCGCGGAGAGTGGGAAAGGCAGCCGGATGCACCTGGAGAAGGCTCCACATATTCACCCCAGGCCTGCGAGAACAAGCGGTTGTAGCTCCTGTCTAGGCTGGTCTCAGCACTGGGAGACTTATGAGGTTGGATCTCCTCTGGTTGACCATTTATCATCATCGGATTGCCCAGGCCAGGATCTACGTCAAACTGCTTCTCACATGGCTCCACCGTCTCACGCGACTCTTCTTCAGATACCTCATCTCCATTCCCTTGGTCCTCCTCTTCCTCTTGGTAAACGTTGACCCTTCCTGCCTCCTCGTCATCCTCTTCTGCCCTTTCTCTCCCAGCTTGCATACTGCACTGAATCCTCCTCTGTGTGGCGGCAAACTCGTAGATCTCATTGAGCTCGTCCTCATCCACCCTTTCCTCTCCGGGCTCCCCACCTTCCAGTAGGGGGCTCCCAGCTCCCTCCATCCTGTACTCTCCGCAGCCCCGCATATTGGCACCCCCCTCTTTACCGTCTTCATCACTCTCCTCGGCCTCCCACATGGAGCGCAGTAGCTCCAGGAAGTTCTGCTCGTCGCGGATCGTGTCCTTTTCTCCTTCGTTCCGCGCTGGCTCCTGCAGCACAGCCCCAGCATCGTCTGCTAGTCCGACATTTTGCAGACACAGTTCCTCCAGTTCCGTCATGGCAAACCTAGGGTAGACGTTTTAACTTGGCGAGTAATTCACAATAAAAAGTCTCTCATCGAACATATCACAATTCATTTCGCAGGTCTTATGAATTAGTACAGACGATCTCATAGACCAGAGCTGCTCAATGTCCGGACCGGAGTGCGGATGTGGACCAAATTTCAAGATAAAGCGGACCTAGCTCATGATGTGCCTCATGAGTCAATACGACTTATATAAAAACGTTTAATGTGGTTTGAAGTACAAAAATACAAACTTTGCACTCACATAACTCATTATCACCCCCTTCCCCCCCACCCTCCCAGCGAGCATTAAGTAGTTCCCATTCTTGGTATATATTGATGTCTACATTGAAGGTTAGCATGAAATGGAATGCTGCTTTGTTAGCGAAGATTGCTCTGGACCTCTGAACACTTCACAAAAACAATCATAGACAAATGACACGTTCACCAGCGTGTTGAGTCACCCAACGCCACACTAACCTGACTGCCAGCTCCTGGACATGTGGCACCAGTTCAGGGGTGAGGGGACAATGACCGGTGTAGATGTAACGCAGCAGTGCAAGGACAGCCGCGGCGGGAAGCTCACCCAGCAGCACCCTCTGGGCCTGGGGCATGCCCTCCTCTCGTACGCCGAAACCCGAGTCATGGACCTGGGAGACGGCAACGGACACGACGACATACAGACACGGATGAGTATTCACGAGTAAACAAAGACAGTCGCCCTCATGCATGGTCACAGACAGAAAGGGGGAACTAGTTTAAATTCGAAATTACTGAAACTAACATACCATTTCAATTAGCATGGGACAGCGGGCATAGAGCATGAACGAGTGCGCGAACAAGACATCCCCGCAGTCAACCTGCAGCTGCACGTCACTGAGCTGTGGGTTGTTGACCATGCTGGCCAGATCAGCAGACAGGCGGATCAGCGCCGCCTAGGGAAAGGGAGGTCTAATTTCAGAACAGATATCATTCGGGAGAGTGGAGGGGCACTGAGAAAAGATATCGGAATAGGTATTAATTTCAAAGTAATAAAACGGAAAGAGTGGTAATATTTTAGTGGTGGAAATGACTCACTTTGCGCTCAGATTCTCTTTCAGTCTCTGGTACGAAGCCGCTTAGCTCAAAGTCCCCGATGACGTCTTCATCTGACGGCACAAACGCAGCCAGAGTAAGGAACTCCATTGTCATGACACAGAGAAGACGGAGAGTTTACTCTGCGCGCTGCTCATTAACAGTCATCACAGAATTTTGGAAATATCAATTCTGACTTCCTCAGGGACTTGGAGAACTAGTTCAGACGGATCAGATGCCTTAAGAATTTCACGATAACATCTGGCAACAGCAGCAGCGTGATGCTACCCGGGAGGGGGATAGTCGCTTGCCCGTGGGGGGGGGGGGGTGCTAGACGGAACCTGCACTCGGCGACCTACCGTAGGCACGTTGGGATGTGCCCCCACACTGTGTGAGCGTCATGCCCTCTTCTGCCAGGTCCATCACGTCGCGCAGGGTCTGACTCCCCACCGGGAGGGCAGACAGGGAGGAGGAGGGGTCGGCAGAGAGGGCGGAAGGCGGCACGGGACCCTCTCTGGGATCCAGAAGCTTCTCAGCAGGACACGGGCTGCCTCTTGCCACCGTGATGGACTCCGTTAAGGATACAGACTGGCGCTGGCAAGGGGGCACGACATCCGGGTTTAGCAGCTGTTAACAGAGAAAAGATCATAGAAACCTTTTAGGCTTAACCAGGAAGAGAGTGAGAAAATTAATGAATCAATTATTATAATCAAATTTATAGATACCTAGAAAAATTAGATCATGATGGAGGATTTAGTGACAGAAACGGAAAATAAAAGTGTAGGGGAATGTGCGCATGTGCGCTCCTGTTTACTTTACCTCACCAGATGGAACCCAGGGCTTAATGGGGGGTCTGAGCGCAGGGGTGTAGAAATCCAGAATGGAGGTCGGACCTCCATCCCGCAGTGTGCTTCTTTGCCACAAGGGGGCAGCACCAGCCCAAGCTGGAAGGGTGCTGGAAGGCAAGTCAGGGGTGGGAGGTGCGGGGGATTCTGTACGGAGCAGGAGGGCTGCAATTCGATCCTGGAGCCGTCTGAGGGTGGCTTGGGGGTCCTGTATGAGGAGGAGAGGGGGCGGAGCTGGGGGGCACCCCTTCTTACCACGCCTCTTACCCACACCTGGTCCAGGGACAGAAGATAATGCAGCATTTTCACTTATTCATTTTGAACACACTTTAACGACATACGAACTACATTTCGAGTCACAGGTGAATACCTGCCCCGAGGTAACAGCCTGGCACTGAAACCTTTGGCTTTTCGGCTGCAGGTGCAAACCCTTAACCGCAAGGCACCCTGGATAAAACCAGGGCAGCTCCCATCAGCAGCAAGACGGCCTCGCCCTTAGGGCGTCCATAGGATCGAGCCGTAACGTTCAGTCAGCTGCACTGCTATACGTCACAGTCCGAGATTCAGCCCACAGAACGAGGGGTACCTACTGGTACATCAGGGCGGATCTGCTCACCTCTGTCTGACCTCCACTGCAAGCCCAGGGTCGGAGCTGCGATCCGGGCCTCCATCTCCATCTCCTTCTCCCTCTCCTGCTCCATCATGGAGCGTGACAGGGCCATAGCGACCAAAGTATCCTCATCCGGGGTCGGAGGCTTCTTCCTGGGCTTCTTCTTGGCGGGCCGGTCGGCCCCCTCAGAGCCCTTCCTCTTGGACCCCCCTACCGGCGCCCTGGACAGTGAGGGAAAAAAAACACGCTAGTTACAGAATTAAACAGAATCTCCAGGGCCTTTCTTAATTACGGGAGAAGCCCCCGGCCCCACTCACAAGTTTTAATAGCCAGATATCTAGCAATCGAGTAGAACCAGAAGATAGCAGGCAACTAGCTGGTTAGCGGAACATGCTGCTTCAACACATGCTAAATAAGTAACATGCTCATTTAAGTGTAATGCCTGTTTGTGGTCAACAGGGGGCCCAAAGCAAATGCATGGTTTGAGTGGTGGTAACCGCCACCTCTGGATGAGTACAGTGTCCCAGTCAATCCCTATACAGCTATCAATCACCAGAAGATTAACCAACTGACTTAATAATAACCCCAAAGTCCAAGGATTTTGGATGACGGCCGTCTCCCGCATCTCCTCCGTCTCTGTCCCCCTCACCACATTGCCTTTCTGCCATCGGTAACTTTTACTCTCGACTTTCAGAGAAGAAATGTAATAAAACTAATATTGAATGTTAAACAGACATCAGAGTAAATTCCTAATAACTGTCATAAGTCTGCTGTCTTTCCGCGATGGCTAACCGGGTTAGCCACCCTGCTAAACGTAAAATGATTTTTATTGCAGTGGCAGGGGCCCTCTTGCCCCCCCACCCCATCTCTCATGTTAAATGCCTGTCTGGAGAGGGGCGTGTCACTCACTGCTGAGCAGCCGCACTGTCGCCCGCCCCCTCGGCGGCCTGCCTCTGCAGGACCTCCATCAGCAAGGCGGGGCCCACGCCCATGTCCGCCGCGCAGCGCTTCAGGTGAGATCCTCGACTCTTCTGGGACTTGAACCCCTTCCCACAAATGGGGCAGTCAGGCACGCGGGGAGGGGTGGGTTTAGGGGGGGCACTGCGTTCACTCTGATCCAGACACCTGGGGGAAGTGGATAAAACAAAAGACAGGCCTGATTCAGAACGACACTGAACAGCGAGAAAGAAACAGCAGCGAGAAGACACTTCAGAGATGGGGGATACAGATGAATGGACATAGAGATGGATATAGGGGGCGAATGGACGGACAGACAGGCAGACGGGTGGGAAGGCAGACAGGCAGACACGGGATCGATCATAAGGATGGATAGACAGGCAGACGAGTGGGAAGGCAGACAGGCAGACACGGGATCGATCATAAGGATGGACAGACAGGCAGACAGGTGGGAAGGCAGACAGGCAGACACGGGATCGATCATAAGGATGGACAGACAGGCAGACAGGTGGGAAGGCAGACAGGCAGACACGGGATCGATCATAAGGATGGACAGACAGGCAGACAGGTGGGAAGGCAGACAGG